>JAAGKR010005948.1:11167-46842 GCA_011419295.1 Clarias macrocephalus
TTATTTCTCTTGACGCAGAAAAAGCCTTCGACCGAGTCGAATGGGAATTTCTTTTCGCCACCCTTAAGAAATTTAATCTAGGTCCCAAATTCATTGATCTGATAAAATTGCTTTATGCTATCCCTCAAGCTACTGTGACCACAAATGGCCTGATCTCAAAGCCCTTTGACATAGAAAGAGGTACAAGACAGAGGTGTCCTCTTTCACCCATGCTCTTTGCCCTTTTGAGCCACTAGCTGAATCTATAAGACAATGCCAACATCTTTTTGGAATAATGGTAGGAGACGAAGAACATCGTATTTCTTTATATGCAGATGACGGACTGCTGAATATTTCTGAACCAGATAGGTCAATCCCAGAGATACTAAAATGTATTTCAGACTATTGTAGTTTATTCGGATATAAAATTAACCTGTCAAAGTCTATGGCACTTTCTTTCCATATCCCTACTCTAATCAATCTTTCATCCCTTTCTCTCTTTAAAATATCTTCTGTTGGTTTTAAATATCTTGGCATATTTATTACACCAATACTTAAAGATTTATTTAAAAGAAATTATATCTATATTCTAGATGGCTCAACATGGAGGCTACAGCTTGTACTCCTCTCCCAATAAAATTCCTGCCTTTTATTATAAATGTTAAAAAACTTGAATGCGTTTCAATAAATTTCATTATCTCAAATACTCTTTTGACATGGGGAGACATTAAAAAGTATTTTAAAATTCCAGCTAATATCACTTTGTACCCACCTATTGCTTTTAATCCTGATTTTCCAGTATCTTTGCAAAATATTGGCCTTTCAGATTGGTTCAAATTAGTGATTCTAAAGTTATCGTGCCTCGTTACAGGCAGTACACTAAAATCTAAAAGAAATTTCAAACCAATATAACATACCACAATCCAATTTTTTAAATACCTCCAGCTGCGTCATTTCATAAAATCCCTGATAAGGGTAAATTGAGATTTGAACTTGCTGCCATAGACAAATTGTACCGAGCAGTTTTTCCAAGGGGTTAATATCTAAAATATACAAAGCTCTGTCTAATTCATGTACTTCTTCTTTTGAGAGCTTGAAGAGTATGTGGGAAAAAGATTTAGGTCACGAAATTGAAGATACAGATTGGTCTGAAATATGTAACAATCTGTTCTTTAAATGCACTTCATTGGGTATTCATGAACTCAATTATAAATTCATTAACAGAGTTTACCTTACACCTTTACGTCTGAAAAAGAGCTACAAAAACTCCTTCGATCTTTGTTTTAACTGCAAAAAATGCAAAGGAACACTCCTTCACTGTTTCTGGTATTGTGACAAGATAATTTCTTTTTGGAAGAAAGTACATAATTTTCTTCAAAGGCTCTTTAAGTTAAAATTCAGTTTTTCCCCTGAATTTAATTTGTTATATGGTGGAGTAGAGAATGTGTTGGACTCCCACACCAAGTACTTGTTTCTAATTTTGGTTTATCTGGCGAACAAATGTATACTTTTATTGTGGTCATCATCTCAGGTACCCTCTTTCAAAATGTGGTTGTCTTAAATATGTACGTTATTTCCACTTGAAAAACTCACCTATGATATACATCAAAAGTCTGACGATTTTTGGCAGTTATGGACACCTTTTTGGCGCTATATTAGTAATTTCTCTTGATTTTCTTTTCTACATTGCAAATTTAGCCCCTAGCCTGATTGTATTAATTTGTTTACTTGTTTGTATATTTCCCATTATCTTTTACTGTATAGCTGAGACTGTATGTGTATGTGCACTAAAATAACCGACAATTAAAAAAAGAAATAAAAAAAAAACTCAACTGGAAAGCCATCGGGCCCAAGTGCTTCATTACACTGCATTGTTTTAATTGCTTGCTTAATTTTTTCCATATTCAAAGGGGCGTCAAGATCTGCAGCAGCAGCTGTATCTATTGGGGTGACATTTAAATCCTTTAAAAACGAAGTCAAATCGTTGGAGTCCAATGGAGATTCAGATGTATATAAGATAGAATAATAGGATTTAAATACAGCATTGATACCTTCTGGATCAGATATCAAATTACTGATGAGTCCTGAATCTGTGGAATCAAGCGACTACCTGCCTGGCGTCTTAACTGATGTGCCAAGAGCCGACTAGCTTTATCACCATATTCATAATATGGGTGATAACTACAAGTATGTAACAGAAGCCGTTCAGCATCCTTTGTTAAAATTATATCAAGTTCAGCCTGCAGATCCAGACGCTGTTTAAACTGGACTTGTGAAGGGAAGCTAGCCAACTGTTGATCAAGGTGGAAAATAACTGAAGTAAGCTCACATACTCTTGCAGTGCGACGTCTATTTAATGAGAAATAATCTGCCCTCGGAGGCATGCTTTAAGTGTTTCCCACAATAAGGAATAAGAAACTATGCCATCCTGGTTTGTACCCATAAAGTCATCAATTGATGTTGCAATAACATCTATACATTTTTCATCAGACAAAAGCAGAGAATTAAACGTCCATGATGAAGAATATGGAGGTTGTAAAGACAACTGCATATCAATGCTGAGAGGAGCATGATCAGAAATAACAATAGCGTGGTATGAAACTGATGTTACTTTAGAAAGTAATAAGCTATCTATAAAAAAAAATTATCAATATGACTGATGAACTTGGGGGGAAAAAAGGGAAAATGCCTTAGCTTGAGGATTATAGAATCTCCAAGGGTCAACACATACATTGTTGCAACTGACCTCAACATCGATGACACAGCCCTTACCTGAGAGCCAGAGCGGTCTATTGTAAGCATATTTTTGTAAAATATACATGTGTATGCAGCAATGTAACAATATGATAATATTAATCAACATAATATGAATCTTAGTGCAAACAATATTAATCTTAAGTGACAGAAGATAAAAGTAAGCAGAGAGAAGATCAGTGTGCAGAAGTAAGCAGAAGTAAAAAGGACCTATGCATATCACAAAAATTAGAAGTTAGTGGCAGAAGAAAACATAATGGGTTCACTCAGAGGTGAGCCAAGAAAAGGTCGTGAAACATAAACAGTAAGGAGATGGGTAGTGATACTCAGTGTACCATGGGAACCCAAAGTACATGGGAAAAGAGTGACCCAGACATAAACTGTACTTTTCTTTTTTAGCAGTCATGTGTATGAGGAATAGACAAGATAAGGCACTATGTGCTGGACTTGACAGAGACACAAGCATGAGATAAGGCGCCAAGTGCCGAACTTATCTCATGCCCAGATGAGCAAACTTAATGAAGGATTTAAACAGGTGTTGGTTACACATGCTGCACGTGCACCTGCAGTCGCGCACAGCATGTCTAAGTAAGAATATAGACAAATAACCAAAAGACACACGATCAGTTTTAAGAATACTTAGTAGACACAAAAAATAAGTACTGCCTTGTTATTTTTTATAAACTAAACACAAGAAGTGTAAATATAATGGAAATTATTTTGCAAAAAAAATTAATTATAACTAGAAAAATCTAATAACTTGATATAGATGACGTAGGGAGTCAGATGATGAGGTACATGACATAATAAAATAAGATATAAAAACTGTAATTATAATAAGAGAATTTATAAGAAAAAGTTGGATTATAATGGGAACATCTTCCAGGAATTGGGTAGAACATCTTCCAGGAATGAGGAGAACTTACAAAGGAGGGGGTGATAAGGATGAGCACCTCCTTTTGAAAAACTGTATAAAAAAGCATGAATATTTCTGTAGAATTCAGTCTGCTCTTGATCATGCATAGATTTATGACCTAAGCATTCAAGCGCGGCTCACTTGGGTTTCATTGCTGCAATAAATCCTGTCTTACTTCATCCAGATCTGCATAGAGTCATGAATTCTTTGGTCCTTTTTTTACTAAAGTTACAGTGTTTGTGTAATATTTGTAATTATGGCAACAGTAACTAGTGTAGGAGAAAAATCTCCCACATTTATTGGTGACCTGCCGACGTGATTGCCTTCGTGGAGGACTCCTCCGGGGACCGGGACCAGCGCGACCTGACAGACCATCAACTGGCGCCATTATATACAAAGGTAAGCAGAAACCTGTTTAATTGAATTCTGCATTAGATGTTCATGGTCTGTTAGGAGTGCATGTTCTCCCAGCAGAAGGAGGTAATCCTGAGGTATATTGAACAAAGTAATATTTAATGTTGCCAATATTGATAAATTAATTACTATATTTAAATTAATTGATACATTTATTTTAACATAAAAGACTGGATGAAGTAACAAAGTATTAGGAGATCTCCATAAGTTTTATTTTTGTTCTAAGATTTTTGTTGTGTATTCTCTTTATTATTTTATATGTTGTGTGATAAGTGAAGTAACGCCACTGTGTTGGGTCAAGACCTGACGAGGAAGCTTGCCAACCAGTGGGGCTGGACCCATGAAAAATTCCTGCAATACACTAAGTACGAGCTGCGGCTCCAGACGTGGCAAGTGGAAAATTCCTGAGTCCACCGTTAGGCACAGAACAATAGGTGATTCACCGTTCTGAGACGCGAGTGCAGCCAGGTGTTGAATGAAAAGAAGAAAAATTCCTGCAATTTCACTAGGTAGGGAACGTAAGCAAATTCCCAGACGTGGCAGGTGGTAAAAAAAAGTCCTGTAACAAGCCGCTAAGTATAGAACTCACAATGCTGTGAGGTGTTTCTAAGACGCGGAGCTGGGCAGGTGTGTATAGGTGGTTATTGTGAAAAAGTCCTGGAGGTGGTTGTGCTGTAATCTCGAGTCCTAGGGATAGAACCCACTGGTGTGGTATCGCTAGGAGCAGTACTGCAATCTTGGTCCCTAGGACTAGAAACCATGTAAATGACGTATCGCTAGGGATGGAAAGTGATCGCTTATAAAATTCCTACAGGTGGCATAGAAGTTTTCTGGGCCCAGGTGTTAAGTGTTTTATTGAAGAAATTGTTTTTGAGTACTCAATTTTTGAAATTGTTGTAAAAAGCAAAAAAGCGCTTGTGCTGTTTGTCTTTTGTATTTGTGTGCAATATGTCTCTAAATATATGTGTGCATGGTATTTATGTGCAAAGTCCTTTTAGAATTTATGTGTCTGTGAAAAAAAATATAAAGCATAAATAATAAATATCAGTGAAATGAGATAACCTAAGTATAATAATAATAATAATAATAATCATCATAATAATAAGGTGTTTTTGGATTCTCTGACTTATAATATAATAATATATATAATATAATTTTATAAAATATAATTATATAACATTTATAATAATAATAATAATAAATATTATATAACATAATAATAAAATATAATAACAGGAGATTAGAATTTCGGAGTCAGATCAGAGTATGACATTATTGAATAATCCAGGAAAGGATTTAATTTTAGAAATAGTGTGACAAGGATGCTTGAGCTTTCACTAATATCTGATGTGTTAGATCTTAATTGCCACACACACACTTTAATACTTACATCATATTTCAGAATGAAGAGATGAGTTTTTTCATTGGGTTAGTCCCTAGAGAGATTCATTTGAAAGTAGTAAATAGCTTCTAGTTTTGCTCCGCTGATTTCACTGCAGCAAGCATACCCAGACTTTGATTTATTGCATTTAGACGAAGACGCGGAAGGACGGAAAGTTAAAAGATATAGAGTAGACTAATTGTCAGGGATAACCTCTTGAGGGCGCCTAAGCGCCCAGACACTTGTTTTGTAGTTTTGTTTTCGTTTCACTTCAGTTCCCAGGTTGCAACTCGGTCAGGTGCGTGGGCGCTCACCTGAACCAAGTTAATCATTAGTTTCTTTATAAATAGAACATTTTGAGTTTAGTAAGTGTCTAGCATTTGTTACGTTGATTTCAAGTATGTGGTTTTGTTATATGGATAAGTGTTTTGGTTTCTTTTTATATAAAGTATTTTAGTTTGTTTTTGTTCCCTGACCTGTTTGATTTAAAAAATAAAAAGAACAGTCTTGCTGAACATCCGCCTCTGCATCTATGCCTCGCCACTGTTCATCCAGACACAGAATGCTAGACCCTACCAGAGGCATAGCGGAGAGGCCTCTCCAGGAAATTCTTTTGGGGGGGGCAAGGATGTTTGCAAATTGGGAAGACGGAGCGGGAGGCGAGCGGATTCCCAAGCGGCGGAGCGGAAAAAAACGGAGAATGAAACGAGGCAGAAGGGAGCAGGAGGAGCTGGAGCAGCTAGACTGGGATGGCTGCCCGTTTATGAGTGGAGCAGCATGGGGTGACATGAGTCCTCGCACCGGCCGGAAGGCAGAGACCAGGAGGTCTAGATTCGGAGGTGAGCGGGGGGAAGGGGCACCCCACAGCGTGCGACGACCAGAAACAGTGTGTGAACCGTATACGCAGCTGGGAGCAGCCTCCCAGCTAGCAAGAAGCCACTTATGGCGGTGTGCGGAGCAAAGTGACGAGCGCATACGTGACCTGCAGGAGCAGGTAGCAGTGCTCAAGTGCTCAAGTGCTCAAGTGCGCGGCAGCGACGACGATGAGGACGAGGTCCTTTTTCCACCGCGCTACGGCGGCGACGATAGCGAGCTCTTTATTCTACCACGGCGCTGCTTCGTAGAGCAGAGCTTCACGGCGTAGAACAGGACGGGGGAGTTTCCTCTTCCGCTGTCGCCGTTGGCAAGCTGCGAGCAAGACAGCGAGCTGCCGCCGCTGCATCGCACCGTCGAGGACAGCGAGGAGGAGGGAGAGCTGCCGAGCGGCAAGGAGTGCAAAAAAGAAATCAGTATCAGTATGTGCCATGGTAATTTATGGATATGACAGGTCTGGCTAACCAATTTATGGATATGACAGGTCTGGCTAACCAATTACCAGATTTATGCAATGGAGCGCAAAGATGGATAACACAGCTAGAAGAGAAAACCACTGGACACCTCCTGGTAGGAGATGTAAAAGCTATACTGGCACAGACAATTGGGGAAGTGAAAACCACAGAAATTCTGAAAGAGGCTGGCCTGCAAGCGGTAACCGGACAAAATGCAGGAAATAGCCTCGCATTTGGAACATTCAGAAACAAGATTTGAAACGCTCTGCAAAAAGCCTATCCCACTAAAATGGACCCAGGAAAGCTGGAATCAGTAACACTGGGAGAAGATGAAAATGCCGTAAAATTCATCAACGATTTCCAGACCAAGTGGAGAGAAGAAACTGGAGGCTCCTGGGATCAAACAGATACAAGTAAGAGCCTATTCCGAATGATGCTAAAAAAAGAAAAGTGCATGCCTCAGGAAGTCCAGACCGCCCTAGAAGGAGTGGTCGGGCTAAATACATTACATTACAGTGGGACACCTTCCAAGCGCACATTGTGCATTACGTGGACCAATACCAGAAAAAAAAGACAAGAAAAAAGAGGCGAAAGAAGCTGCTGAGTCAATAGCAACCCAGCTACATAAAATACAACTGGGAGAAATCACAGCTCAAAGAAAAAGGAAAAGGAGAAAGGGAAAGGTCAAATCCAAGCAGCAATGATGGTGCCTGAAAACCAAACAACACCAACTCCTGCTGGACCATTACAGCAAATACAGCAACCAACCACAGCTAAAGCCCCTCCAATCTATGTGCACCTTGGAAACCCACAAAGACAAAATCAGCCTGTAAGATGGCAAGGACAAGGTCCAAGGCCAAATATGGGCAGGGGACGAAGGGGACCATATCAACACCAACCAAGAAGACCTCAGTTCAGAGCAAATGCCCCTGGAGAAATGGGCCCGAATGCACAAGACATGCTGTGCTGGCAATGTGGAGGAGCAGGACATGTTAGAAGAAATTGCTCACAGGTGACATGGGGAATTCAAAATGGACCGGCACCTCGGGGAAATATGGAACCTCCCGGCCCAAGACAACCTACTGGAGCATGGACACAAGGACAACCTCAGAATCAATGGACAGGTCTCTGGATGGAACCCTAGAACTGGAATTGACGAGGCCCAACTTGGACACATTGTACTGGCTATTGTGCACAGGCAGAGGAGCTCAACATGCACAGAGTTTATGGGAAGAATGGATTGAGCAACAACGACCAGATTGCAAAAGAGTAACCTTGCCATCGCACTGTACTATGTACTACGATCAAGGAAGTCAGGATGAAGAATATGCACAATTGTGGTCAGATGTAACGGAGAACACAGTCACTGATGTGTTACTAGGAGATATAATTGTAGGTGCTCCAGGAGCAGCCATCTGTGTTCACTTGACTTTCATTGAACAAATGAAACACTGGCATCAAGTACTTAATGTTTCAGCACCTCATGTTTCTCTATTAGTGAAAAGACACAATTCAAAGAATTAGGACTGATGGTCAAACGAGCAGCTAAAGTGACTAGGTGGGAACCAACCCTTAATTCTTCTGTACATATATCACAAGATCTAAGATTTTTGAAAATAATATTTTCAGGAATAGATAAAGTGATGGCTACACACACAGAAATAGATGGGAACATGCCGTTGTCAACATACCCTCAGAGGGGGATGTGTAACACTGTTGTCATCGCACACACAAATGACAGGTAAGATGGAAGAGCAGTTAGATGAAAACGAATTAGCATTAGAGGAGGAATTGCTGAGAACAATCCCAGAAAAACTATGGACAAGACATTCTACAGATGTAGGATTAGTTAAGTTAATCAACATTAGTTAATGCAAAATTACATTATGAAAGGCAATATCCACTAACACCTCAAGCCATAGCAGGGATAAAACCCACTATAGAAGGATTATTAAAGGCTGGAGTATTGAAACCCACTAAGAGTCCGTGCAACACTCCCATGTTTCCTGTCAAGAAGCCCAACTCAGATAAATGGAGACTCATGCATGACTTACGAGCTATAAATCAAATTGTAGAAGCAAAATTGCCTGTAGTGCCTGATCCTCACACACTACTGTCTAATATATCAGAAGAAACTCAGTAGTTTCTTCTGATATATTAGATTTATGTTCTTCTGAACTCATAGATTTATGTTCAGGGTTTTTTAGTAAAGCACTTCACGTCACCAATAGGACGTATCCCAGAGCCAGATGGGCCATTTAGGCATATAATGTGGACGTGGGTGAACCTAGGATTCAAGGAAAACGATATATCTTAGTGGTTGTGGATAGGTTTAGTAGATGGGTAGAAGCTGTAGCCACAGCTAAGGAAGATGCAATGGCAGGAGCAAAATTTCTGTGCAGGGAAGTAATACCAAGATTTAGATTCAGACAATGGGAAACACTTCACAAATAAGATAATACAGAGGATAACGCAATGGCTAAATATCAAACATAGATTTGGATGTGTGTACCACCCCCAATTCTGGGAATGGTAGAAAGAGTGAATGAAATACTAAAAATGAAATTGGCTAAAATATGTGCAGATGCAAATATGAATTGGTTTTAAGTTTTGCTGCTAGCTTTAATGTGCATGAGATCGCAAACTAACCACAACACACATCTAACCCCGCATGAAATGCTCACTGGCAGACCTATGCTCACGTCATTTGTTTGTGGGCCCTATAAAGGCCCTACACTTGCGCAACTCCAGAGTGAACTTGATCATTATGTAAAACACTTATCTGAAATACACAAAGTTATTTTCCAACAGGTAAAGGGAGCCACATTAAGTGACAGTACAAGGCAGAGGCCAGCTAACGTCGCAGAAGACGCAGAAGAAGCAGACGAGAGAACGGTACGGCCTGGTGATTGGGTAGTCCTCCGAGTGTTCAGAAGAAGGTGGAATCAAGCCAGAAGAGAAGGACCATACAAGGTGGTATTGGCAACTCCAACTGCTGTTAAAAGTTAAAGAAAAAGACGTATGGTACCACCTAAATCATTGCTGCAAGGCACCAAATCTGGACCAGGTAAGAGACAGGGCGCCCCAGGAAGATGCTGAAGAGTCACCAAGAGCAGGACCTTTGGGTTTGCAATCAGATTCCCAAGAGAACGACGAAAGGCCCAGACAACAAGCACCAGATCCACATGAACACACTGAAGGATTGCCGTGGATAGACAAACAGAAAGAAGAACAAGGCTTCTGGCCGAAGTGTCCCCAAGAAGATATACAAGATTGGGAAGCAGAACTCAAAGAAGAGGAAGCAGAAGCAGAACTAGGAAGACCATCCCACAGAACAAGAGCCCAAGTTAGACAACGAGAGCACAGACGTACCATAATTGAAACGCGGAGACCGTTAGAAGCTGATACTGGCTCAGATAGTGATTATTAAATTAGTAATTAGTAAATTATTCAAACCAACTGTAGTTGAAAGAACATTCCCAAAAAATAAATAAATGAATAAAAAAAACATCTCAAGAAACATATTGTGTAGGTTATTTAGCCATAGACCCACATGTCACCATTGTGATTCAGATGAAGAAACCATCCTTTTACTGCCCCATAAATCACAGAAGGAAATCTATGCTTATAATACTATTCCTAATGATTGCTCAATCCTGCAAATTGGTATGATTACTTGTGAAAATAGGTACAGTTAGTCTGATATTATCCCTCTGGCGAGAGCAAGCATTCAAATAATGGTAGGACAATATATGATAACTGTGGAATATCAAGAGCAGACAACACCATATTAGGACTGCGAGGAAGAGTCCATTTACAAGCAAATGAAGTGAACAAATGATCAACCATGCTGCATGATGGACAAATGACTGTATACTTATTAATCACCTGTATACTGAAAATTATATAGCATAACAGCATATATTAATCTAACACATTAAATCCATGTTTTAAAGTAACTCTATCAGAGAAAAAGTAGTATCAGTAGAAGAAGTATGTTTTGTGGGTTGTTTCTGTATTTCTGTTTTGTCTCTGCTATGCATGTATGTATTGCAGAATGGAACCGGTGCCTGACCCATGGTGGACGGTTTCCTGTTCTGTCTGCTGTAATGTCTGGAAAGAAGTTGTGGAGAAGACCCCAAAGAAAAGATGGGAAGACTTGAGAAATGATCTGGCTGATTGGCATCCACAACAACCCTGAGGAACTAGGCCTTTGTAGTGGTACTGGCCTCAATGACGATTGGGCTGCATATGATATTTGTGGGACAGTTGAGTTTGACAACATCTACATGGAAGCATCTAAGGCCATAACTAACGTGATGTTGGGGGATGACATTTTATGGACAGATACACTGACACCCCTGCAACGTGCGCTGGATGTTCGTCCTGAAACCGAACTATGGCTAGATATTTCACGTCTTGATATGGGCAGGCCAAACCGAATTCCACTATCAATGCTGTTGAACTGTGAGGACGTGTATGTACTCAAATTCACTATTGAGGATCACACTATAAATCCCCCACACTATAACCGGATCCATTACACAGTTTAGATGTGAATAGTGAATATCAATGAGTGGCTATCCAGAGAGGGTAGAGTCCCAAATAATCTATTCATGAAGCCAGGATTATCAAAGTTCGGTGCATAGACATTAACAAGAAGCACAGGTTTCTGTAACAGCAAGTCAACAATGATCAAGTATCTTCAATTTTTGTCAGCTATTACCTTATTACAAATAAACTGAACCCTCTTGTTAACTAATATTGCAACCCCTCTAGCTCTGGAATTTAAATTTGAGTGAAAGACATCACAGACCTAGGGGCATTTCAGTTTAATCTGATCCTGACTTCTTAAGTCTCCTGCAAAAAAAAAAAAAAAAAAAACTAGATCAGCATTCAGCCTCTTCAAATGAGAAAAGATCTTTGATCTTTTAATGGGATTTTCCATGCCTTTAACATTCCATGTTAAAAATCTGTGGAATAGACTAGATTAGGCAAAGAACCAGAAAAATTTGACATTTACAAGTCAAATCAAAGATGTTTTCATACCTTCTGCGAAACAAAGCAAAAACAAAACACACAAAAAAACAAGCAAAAAACAAACACCAACCCACCGCAAACAATCCCACCCCCACAACCAATATTCACATCCCAAGTTGATGTGAAACTATGTGCAGACTCCAATTGGAGCCAACCCATACTCCTCACTCTCACGATTAGAAACCAAAGAAAAGATGGAACCCTGCAGATTGTCCCAAGTATTACTAATAACAAAAATGCACAATATCTCAATCATTGCAACATTAAGCCCATTTTACTCCAGCTTAGCCACCAACACCATACATTTACTTCAATCACGAAACCATGACAAAGATTACGTCCAGACACTGAGCATATTCAAAATATCTTCTGTACAACACTGGAATACCCTTTAAACAGAGTCTGGACAATAATAACTTATCATACAACACAATACTTAGAGAAACCACTTCACCCTCCTCAGATGCTCAGATACTCATGAAACATTTGGTCCTGTTCGTTGATATAATAAAGTACTGACATATTCTTTAGCCATGTCTGGTGTGTTAAACTGTTTCTCCACTCTATCGTAAGTAACACGCAGCTTGACAGGATGTAGAAATACAAATTTCATCCCCGGAATCTTCTGCTGACGGACATCATTGAAGGCAGATCGAGCACAAACAGTTTTTACAGTGAGATTCACAAAGATGATAATTTTCATAACGTCAAATTTAAACTGCCTCACCTCCCACGCCCGTGTGTGAACGGTCAACCATAACGTCCCTGTCAGTATTAAGAACGTCCTTGAACAATTCCAAGTCAGCAAGGGTGGTATAGGTTTTGTCTTCTGGAATTTCTATAATCCTTATGTTATTTCGTCGAGATCTGGTTTCCAGGTCTTCACACTTATCTTCCAATTTTACAACAGTGGTCAGTCCTATAGGCTTCGAGTGTCAGTTCTAAGCCTTCGAGTGTCAGTCCTAAGCCTTCGAGTGTCAGTCCTAAGCCTTCGAGTGTCAGTCCTAAGCCTTCGAGTGTCAGTCCTAAGCCTTCGAGTGTCAGTCCTAAGCCGTCTGAAATGCTTATTGGTCTGAAATGCTTATTGGTCTGAAATGCTTATTGGTCTGAAATGCTTATTGGTCTGAAATGCTTACAAGGGTCTGAAATGTTTACAAGGGTCTGAAATGCTTACAAGGGTCTGAAATGCTTGTAATCATGTGGACTGCAAAAAGAGACTGTGCTTGTATGTGTCTGTTCCGAGTCCAAGTATGTTTTGTTCATTCCTTTGTGTTAATTAAAGACTTGTGTTTAAAAACAACCCCTCTGCACTTATGCCTGATTTTTCTCTGCCCACGGCATTAACACCTGCCCGAACTGCAATACATTACGGTTTGTGACACTTCACTGTACTTTTCAGTGCAAACATGTCCGTTTGCACCAAAACAGGACTATTTGAAAACTCCACTTTCACCGCCTGAAGTTCACTCTTAATAGTCGTTAAATCATCACAGAGCATGGACTGTAGCTCCTAACTAAATATTTCTGCCAGTTAATAATGTAGCGATGACAGTATTTCAACTTTTACAGGCTGAGTGTCGTCTGAAGTCATCTCGAGTCGGGTCCGCTCCTCGGCCCTATCTGTTTCACTCTGCCATGGATGGGCTTACGGTAGCAGGCCGCTGCTGCGTTGTCTGTTTGTTACTGAGTTTATTGGCTCTAGTTTTCATTTTTTACTTATCCAAAGTAAGGAAAAGTAAACAGAGCCAACTAAACCTTATCACATTACTCGGTAATACAAAAAACTGTGCTTTAATATAAATTTTTTGTTGAATTCTGCAGGACTCTCTGTAAACACGCACTAAACTACACTCCATGTAACGCCTTAGTTCTTATAACGATCTATTATATAAAGGTCATGTTAGCAACTGTCATTCATTTTAACATTGCTTCCTTTTTAACAGTATGGCAACACATAAGCTTTCACATAATGTGAAAATCAAATTTCTTGTAATGATTTTTTATTGAGCACATTGAAAACTTCATGTAATGGAAACTTCTTAATTTTGGATTACCTCGCCGAGGTGGTTTAATGATGGTTTTGTAAACAATCAAGTGTGTAAACCTAATTCATTATTAGTGTGTTAAAAATATTTTTCACAACTTAACTTAACTTAACTATGTACAAGTTGAGAAATATTGAGGTGATTCTAAGCTTGAACAGCGCAAAGAATTCGTCTGCTTTGTGCGTCCACTGCACAAGAGTCAAAGAACTTATAACACAAGCATTTTAAAGATTCAAAACAAAAACATGTCAAAAGAAATTGGGTTAAACAAGAACAAAAAATGTCATGAATTTGTTTGAGTTCCTAGAACGCTCCAAAGACAAAACATACAAAGTTCCTATTATGACTGTTAAAAGAATTCCTTGAATTTGTTTCTTTATTCACATCACAAATAATTTCAATTAAAATGTTTCAAAATGTCATTCTATTTGAAGATAGGATAATATGAAGCATTATACGCATTGTTTCAGCAGCAGCAGCAGCAATTTTATTTCAGCATAAGCAGCCTAAAAGTAAAAGGAAAGATAATTTCCAAAACATTCAACCAATTCTGCATACATGTTGAAAAACAACTTTTTTGTTATTTTTCACATTTTGAGCCTGACAAAATTAATATCAACTGGTTGTCTATGGTTTCCATCACCATGAATTAGTTGTGTGAGAAAACTGCTTTCCTGAGCTTGAAGAGCGCTAAGAATATGGGAAACGCTTTATCTCAGCATCAGGCACCTAAAAGTCAAAGAAATGGTAATTTCAAACACATTCAACCAAACCTGCATACATGTTGAAAAATAACTTCTTTGTTATTGTTTTTCACATTTTGAGCCTGAAAAAAATTATAAACTGATTTTGTATGGTTTCATGGATTAGTTGTGAGAGAAAACCGTTTTAAGAACATGGCAAGCGCTTTATTGCAGCATCAGGCACCTTTTTAGGACAGATATAGAGGACAGATGTTAGAGGACAGATGTTAGAGATGTCAAGCATCTCAGTGCAATTTAAGTCACATGTTTTTTACCTGTTCTAAACTTCAAAATTACTGGGTTAACTACTTTACAGTGATGTCCAAGGTGCTCAGGGTTAGTATTGATGTTACTGCTATTGCAATTTTTGGGGTTCCACAGGTCTGGTCTCAGTTTAGTTCCAAACAACTGCATATTTTGGCATTTACCTCTTTAATAGCTACGCGCCGTATTCTGATCCACTGGAAATCTGCCAAGCCTCCTACTGCATCTCAATAGCTTTTTCTTAAACTAGAAAAGATTAGATGCTCTGGGAGGAGTATCATTTTTTTAAAATGGCAGTCTTTTATTACATATTTTTAATTCCTCAATTTTCTGCCTTCTGTTTAGCGTAGTTATTTATTTATTTATTTGTTTATTTATTTATTTATTTATTTTTTGGAGTGTGCTTGTTGGTTCTAGTTTGATTGTACTTGATGCTTGTTTTATTCTTCTTTTCATGTTTATATTGTTAAAAATGGACAATAGCTTAAAATTTATATCTATAATGATGACTACACAATAAAAAGTTTGAACCTAATAGATCGTTATAATAGATTAACTGCGTAGCTTCTACCAACTCCACTACCATCGTCAAGTTTGCCGATCTCAGTGGTGCGATCAGCTGAGCGCATCATCCACACCGAGCTCCCTGACCTGCACTCGATCTACAGCAAGCGGTGTTGGACCAAGGTCAGAAAGATCATGAAGGACCTCAGCCACCCAGCAATGGATTGTTCTGTTGAGGTCAGGAAAGTGATTTCGCTCCCTGAAGGCCAACACAGAGAGACTGAGGGGGAGCTTCTTCCCGCAGGCGATACGGTCCACACAGTACTGATCCATTTTGCACATCTACACATGCTTCTGCACTCACTCTGGACATTCAGGACATTCGCCACACTAGTGTTCACTGCACACCTGCTCACTCATGGACATTATGCACATAAGACACTTTTAAATATGCACACAAGCCACTTTAACACGACACTTTACTGCATATTTGCACTCCCCTAGACATTCCATTCTTTTATGTTCACTCCATTCCTATATTGTCTATTGTACACTTAGGTTTTTCTGATTTTCTTATAATTTCCTTATATCTTCCTTTAGTGTATATTTTGTATTTTGTATCATACAGATATTTTATTTAATTTTATTCTTTCTTAGTTAAATTTACTTTATATTTAAATTTCTTAAATTTACTTTTGTTTTAATATTTATTTCCTATATAGATATTCTTTCTTATTCTTTCTTAGATAAGTAACTTTTTTGTTTTTGTTTTTTGTTTCTTTCTTGTTCTAAGGTCAGGGCAGTTGCCTAAGCGTTTCACTGCATATCGTACTGTGTATGACTGTGTATGTGACAAATAAAATTTAAATTTGATTTGATTTTAATAATAGATTAATTTTTGTTTCAAATCAAATAAAAATTTAATTTGTCACATTAAACAATATGATATTCAGAGAAAAGCTTTTACAACCGCACATGACCTATACATTAAAAATAGAAAATAGAGTATTCAAACAAAGAATATGACTATAATAAAAAATAGTATGAATAAGAATATATTTGAAAAAATTAGAAATTATATAAATACAGAAAACAACCTTTAGTTGTTCATACTTTACAGTTCAATATGTGTTGACATACAGTCAACAATGTGAAACAATGTTAAAATATTTTTAAAGTATCCAATGTTAAAGGATGAATAAAGTTGTCATTCATCATGAATGCTAAAATGTATCACTTTGAGTCCCCCTTTCACTCCTTTGTGTCATGCTTGTATGGTATTGAGAGACGGACGCAGATGCAGGGTTAATTCCTTTGTTTATTTATTTTCTTTCTTTTTTCTTAAAGATTACTGTTTCTCTTTTTTAACACACCAATAAAGTGAAACAAAATAAAGATGACTCCCCCAGGTGGGTCTGCAGGTGGGCTGACAAAACAAAACAAGGAAAAACACAAAATCAACAAATTAACAGAACGAACAGAAAAGAGGCTGAGCACTTCGTCGCCTTGCCTTTGACATTGGAACGTCCAAACCGCTGGTTGCCTCAACCTGCAGACACTGTTTACTCCTGGGGGGAAACAGGACAAAAACACGCAGCCATGAACTCGTGACAACCGACGTGCTGAACAGTGAACAGACGAATTGCTACGGGTTCGGCTGGAATAAATAGGGAGACACACAGGGGAGACACAGGTGAACTTGATTTGATGCTAAAGTGAAACAAGTAACCACATAGACACACTAGGGGGAGACAAAAGCGTTGGCTCAGTAGTCCGGCAAGCTAGATCTTATTCCTCGTGACTGCGGTGGCACAGATGTAACACTTTGCCATTTGTCCACACAGCCGGTGTTACTGAAACTGTTACTGATACTGGTACTACTGATTGGATAATTTGGTAATTAATGGATAATGCAGTTGTGCGCTGCCTCTTCCTATAACCCGGAGACGCCAGAGCAAAGTGGGTAAAAAAAAGAGTACAGGGGCTCGGTGCACAACTGAGGCCTTTTTGAAACCTTCCTGGGGTTTCAAAAAGTCCTGTCTGAGGATTGCTACACCCAGGCCTTGTGTCTAAGTGTAGGCTTTCACATGTGGGTGAACACAAAGCATGGGGTTTGAGCTTGTTGTTTGCTTTTTGTTTGGGACCAAGTTTAAGTTCAAGTAGGCTTTTATTGTCATTTCAACCATATACGGTTTAGTACACAGTGAAAAGAAACAACGTTCCTCCAGGACCAAGGTCCTACATACAAAATTAATTAACAACATAAGTGAACAAAAACTAACTAGCTAACTAAGAAACCTAATTAGCTAACTAGCTAAGACACGACAGATTGACATTGCAAATGTGCAAACAAGAGTGACAAGATGACAGAATAACAACTTTCAATACTTTGTGGCGATGACGTAATGAGGTAATGAGTTGAGGTAGTGGGAAAAGAAACAGCAAACAGGACACATTCCTTTGAAGTAGCAGCAAAGATCAAATAGTTTTGTGCAAATAGCAAGTAATGGATATTGTGTAAAAGTGCAATTAAAGGTTGGTGTGAACAATTTTTAGACGGTCATTGATCAATGTGTTTCATCAGTCAGTTCAGTTTAGCAGTTCAGTCAGTATGGACAATTTCATAGATGGGTGTTGATCACTGTGTTTGTGCGCATGTTGTTTATCAGTTCAGTCTCAATGTTTTGAGGTAGTTGAGTTTTCTGAGTGATCAGTCCAATCCCTTTATGTTAAGGAGATGGATGGCTTGTGTAAAAGAAGTTGTTGCGCAGTCTGGATGTGAGTGCCCGAATGCTTCAGTACAATTTTCCAGATGGCAGGACGTTGAAGAGTATGTGTGATGGGAGTGTGCAACCAGCCACAATGCTGGTGGCTTTGCAGATGCAGCATGTTGTGTAGATTTCATCGATAGAGGGAAGACATCCCCCAGTGATCTTTCTGAACACAATACGCTGTAGGGTCTTGCGGTCCAAAAAGGCACAATTCCCAAACCAGACAGTGATGCAGCTGCTCAGGATGCTCTTCATAGTCCTGAAAGTAGAAAGTGTTAAAGATCGGTGGTGGAAGCTGGGCCTTTCTCTGTCTTCTTGGGTAGAGAAGACGTTTTTTGGCCTTTTTTTGTGCAAGGAGCTGCTGTTGACAGACCAGGTGAGGGTCTCCTCCAGATGGTCAATCTCCACAGAGGAGCGTTTAATGTTCAGAGGAGAGTGGTTGCTCTGTGTCCTCCTGAAGTTAACAACCATGTCTTTTGTTTTAGCAACGTTCAGATACAGGTTGGTGTACCTACACCAGTCCATTAGCCTCTGTACCTCCACTCTGTATGCTGACTCGTTGTTCTTGCTGATGAGACTGTGGTTGGAACTGTGTGTTGCTACACGGACGTAAGTCAGCAGTGAGAACAGGATGGGACTGACCCACAATACTCAGTGTGGTGGTGTGGGATGTGCAGTTCCCAATCCGCACTGACTGAGGGCACTGAAGCACTTGATGATGATGGGCGTGAGTGCAACAGGACACCGAAAACTTCTTTGGAACGGGGATGATGGTGGTAGACCTGAAGCACGTGGGAACTACGGCACAATCCAAGCTCAGAGAGATGTTGATAAGAAAGATGATAAAAAGATGGTCAGGATTAAATCACTTCTAGAATCACAATTACAAATGAAATTAACAGTACATAGGTAATCAGGCATTGGCACAAAAATAAAAATAAAATGTGAAAAAACAAGCTAATATATGAGGTGCCGTATAGGGCTTCACTCGTGCACACACATATGAAACACTTGCATACACATATATGAAACAGTCACGCATACATATATACTACTAACTGCTCAAACAACTACATATGAAATGCGCGCACACACACCTATGAGACGCGCACACATATATGCAAACTCTCCGCGCACATACACATGCAAACCCTCCGTGCACACATATCAGATGCACGCACACACACCTATGAGATGCACGCACACGTTTGCATATATGTGCGCGCGTCTCATAGGTTGTTTGAGCAGTTAGTAGTATATATGTATGTGTGACTGTTTCATATATGTGTATGCAAGTGTTTCATATGTATGTGCATGAGTAAAGTTTGATTTAAGCCCTATATGGCGCCTCATACTAATACAAAATTCAACCTATATGTGTATGTGAAAAAGGTGAGAAGTGACGAGAGCCCCCTTTTGAGGTGTCCTCAGGACGTGTGTTGCTCCGCGAGCCACTCGGTGCGGGCTAGGAGATCTTGTGAGGTAGTGGTCGTTTATCTCAAGCAGTCAGAGTCATCTGCGGTGCCTTCTTCACACGGCTGGTGTGAATCCACTGTGGCTGTGAGTACATGAGAACAGCTGTACGAGTCACTGCAATTACAGTTGTAGGTGAACTGTAGGCAGTGTCCCCCACCTTCCTGGGATTTAAACTTTTCACCAGCACTGTATCACCTGGGATGAAAGAGTGAGTAGGCTTGTCTGTAGGCAGAGGGAGAGAAGCAGAGACATTACCGTGTACCCTGTTTAGTTTTTTTTTAATGAGTGCTTGTGTATAAATCTCAAATGGTGAGAGTTTGGTTGTAGAACTGGGTGTCATTCTAATTTCACAAAGCACAGACGGTAACAGGTCAACCCAGTTCTTACCTGTATCTATCATGGCTCTATTTTTGATTGTTCTGTTCATCCTTTCTACCACACAAGAACTTTGGGGATGGTAGGGGAATCAATGCTTAAAAATTTACACACTTTTTGTGTCACTTTTGAGACGAAAGGTGTGCCATTATCACTGTCAATAGATGTTGGAGTACCGTATCTAGGAATAATTTCTTTAGACAGAATTTTAACTACTCACTGACTCACTCATCATCTATATCCCGCTTAATCCTGTATTCAGACCCTGGCGGTGCAAGGCGACAGTGCTAACCACATGTATTTCAGATTTCTGACAGGTTGCATATGTGTAAAGTCAATTTGTAAACATTGAAATGGTGCAATAGGCATTGGCAATGCATCATGTTTAACATGTTGTCTTTGTGTATTTGCACGGGCACAGATCAAACAAGAATCTAATAGCACATGTGTAGCCTGTTTGATATTGCGAATGCAGAATCTGTCCTCAATCATACAGATTACCCCCCGTTTTGCGACATGTGAAATACCATGAAAATGACGCAGTAATGCTGGAAGAGCTATGCGGCCTGTCTCATCACGAATTAGCATATCGCTGCCGGGTGAACACTTACGGGAAGACCAACAATGTAGATCTTTGGGTGAAGAATGGGTTTGCAAGAAGGTTATGTCAAGGTCAAAGATGACAAACTTGGGACAGAGACATGGGACGTCAAAGAGAATACCATATCCCTCCAAACATGTGGGGACAAAGGGGCTTCTTTAGCGGCCCATTTGGCAACTTCATCAGCTAAACAATTACCTAAAACCTCTTCAGAGTCACCAGATGCATGACCTTTGACCTTCACTATGGCTAACTGCGATGGGAGCAGACTAGCCTGTAAAAGATCAGGTACAAGAGTAGCATGTGAAATAGGCTTTCCATCAGCTCGCGAAACCTTGCGAAGCCCAAATCTTCTCAAAATCGTGTGTGACACCATAAGCATAATGCGAATCCGTAAAGATAGTAATAGGTTGATTTTTAAATAGAAGACATACACAAGTAAGAGCGGTAAGTTCAGCAGCTTAAGCTGTAAGAGAAGGAAACAAATAAGCTTCTAATACAATATTGGGCAGTTGACAGACAGAATAGCCGCAATATGTCACATTATCATTAGGCCTAGAACAAGAGCCATCAACATAAATGTGTGCGCCATGCTCTAAAGGAGTGGAAGCTAAATCAGAGCGTACTGCTGAGTTAGTGGTGATCTCATGTAAACAGTCATGATCAGCCCAGTCTGGTTAGGTCTGATCAGGGCCACAGAGTGTCATAAGACAGTGTAAGAGTACAGCTGGAGTGTTGGGTGTAGATATTGGTTTAATAGTTAGATTATGTGTGGCACAAAGAATAGCTTTGTATCATGACCGACGTTGAGCTGTCATGTGCTGTGTTTGAATATTATTAAGGATTGTTATAACTTGGTGAGATGAGTGTAATTGTAAGGGGTACGAGAGAACAATTTTTTCAACATCCGTAACAATGACAGCAGAGGCAGCCACAGCTCGCAGGCAAGCAGAAAGTCCTGATGCTACAGGATCTAGGGTTTAAGATAAATATGCAACTAGGCGATAAGACCCGCTCTTGGGCTAAGACCCCCGCTGCAACACCCCCGCCTTCAGAGACATATAGGTGAAATGGCTTGCCATAATCAGGTAGACCCAATGCTGAAACTGAACTTAGAGCTTGCTTGAGGTAACAAAAAGAGTCCTTCATCTCAGTTGTCCATGTGACTTTGTCTGGATGAGTGGAGGAGCATGACTGGCGCAATATCTTGTCATAGTAGGAACAGTCAGGAATGAACTGCCTACAATAGTTTATAAGTCCAAGAAAGCTCATCATCGCTTCGTGGCAGGTGGATGAATCTCGACAACAGATCGTATGCGATCAGCAGATAATGTTCTTTGTCCCCGGACGATTGTGAATCCCAGATAAGAGACCTGCGGTAAGCAGAATTGAAGCTTAATGAGTGAAGCCTTGAATCCAACATCAGCCAGATGTGTAGTAAATCTCCATCCTTTTCCACCTGCCTTTTGTATAGGATTAACAGGTGTATTCTATGGAGATCAGGTAGGAACTAGGACACCTTGTTGTATTAATGACAAAATCACTTTTTCAATACCTGCCTCTTTATCAGGTGAAAGAGGGTATTGTTTACAATACACAGGTGTCAATGTTTTAAGTTTTCCTGTCTATAGTGTAGTACAAACTGTGCCTACTTCATTAGCATGAATAGACCACAGCCTCGGAGGTACAGAAGACAAGTATGAACGGATGACAATAGATTCATCAGTAGAATCGACCTGTGGGATCACATCAGAGAACATAGTCAGATTATGAGGGGTCTTTAAAACGGTTTTGCCCCCTGCAAAAAATATACAACAGCCTAATTTAGACAGTACATCTCGGCCTAGTAAATTGAATGGAGATGAAGGTATCACAACGAATCGATTATGGAAATACAAAATCTGGACTAGTTACAGGAAGTTGAAAAGTTTTAGGGCATAAAATTGGGCCCCATCAATCCCCACAGAGTTGATAGTGGATGCTGAAACAGGGCCGTGGTACTGAGAACCACTAAAAGAAGAGGATGTAGCTCCAGTGTCTACCATGAACAGATAAGGAGTACCATTGATACTTAAAGTTAAAATAGGTATGTTTTGTGGATCATTATTTAGTACCAAGTTCAACATACTCACTGTGGGGTTCCTGCTCTGTTGGCAGTCCTATTTCCTATTTTCGAAATTCCCACTGTGTTTTAACAGGTTTAGGCCTGGTTAGGCCCATAGTACCTGATGAGGTGGTCTGAATCATTTGGTGAGCCTGCAAAGTAGAAGAGACATACCCATTATCCATATTTTTTTTTTCTTGTCTACATTCAAATGCCCAATGTCCTTTTGCTTTGCAATGTTAGCATTTTGTCTCTTTGCACTGATGTTCCTTGTGTTCAAGTTTATTACAGCATTTGCACCTGACATGTCGGCATTTGGTAGATTGTTGTGAACCATAATCATAAACAGCGGCAAGAGTTTGATTAGAGTTTCCGCTGCGGGTAGCGATAAATGCACCTGCAGCATCTAGATCTCGCACCATCCGTCCCAGGAATTGTATGTCAGGTTCATTTCCGGTTCCTGCTAGAGAAATTTTAAGAATTTTGGCAGAATCAGTGTTCATATTATTAACAAACATAGTCTAAAAGTGCTATGTGGAGGAAAATTATGGCCAAAGGGAAGTCCTCCGTTTTCAGACCATGCAATTTTAAAACTATTAAAAAAGACAGTTGCTTGATAGATGATTGATATTTCTTTATAAGACAAGATTTAAATTCAGTGAACATTTTATCAACATGTTTGTAATCTGTCCATGCATGATAAGCACTCCATGTGTCTCCATTAGCATCAACCTCATCATCTATAGGAAGATCATGTTTGTGATGAAGAGAGGGCACGTCTTCCTGTAATGAGGAATCCGTCACCTCTGATCCTAGAACGCGTGTTAAGATGCACCTGAAATCTGGTCCAGTCAACTGTGAATAACAGTTGTTGTACTCTTAAGTTGGTCACAAAACAAGTGAACATCAGATGGTTTAGGAAGGCTAGAAACAATGCTGTGGATGTCAGAGAGAGTAGGAGGTGAAATATTGCATTGTATCTTTGTGGATTTAAAGGAAGCATACGACAGGGTGCCGAGAGAGGATCTGTGGTGTTGTATGAGGAAGTCTGGAGTGGCAGAGAAGTATGTTAGAGTGGTGCAGGATATGTATGAGAGCTGTAAGACAGTGGTGAGATGTGCTGTAGGTGTGACAGAAGAGTTCAAGGTGGAGGTGGGTCTGCATCAAGGATCGGCTCTAAGCCCCTTTTTTGTTTGCTTTGGTGATGGACAGGATGACAGATGAGGTTAGACAGGAGTCTCTATGGACTATGATGTTTGCAGATGACATTGTGCTTTGTAGCGAGAGCAGGGAACAGGTGGAGGAAAATTTGGAGAGGTGGAGGTATGTTCTGGAAAGCAGAGGAATGAAGGAACGGGTGGAGAAAAGTGTCAGGTGTGCTGTGCGATAAACAAGTATCAGCGAGAATGAAAGGAAAGGTGTACAAGACAGAGGAGAGACCAGCGATGCTCTATGGCTTAGAGACAGTGGCACTGAAGAAAAGACAGGAGGCAGAGCTGGAGGTAGCGGAGATGTTGAGGTTCTCTTTGGGCGTGACAAGGATGGATAGGATTGAGAATAAGTTCATCATGTTAGATGTTTTGGAGATAAAGTCAGAAAGGGCAGATTGAGGTGGTTTGGACATGTTCAGGGGAGAGATTGTGAATATATTGGTAGAAGGACGCTGAGGTTGGAACTGCCAAGCAGAATGTCTAGTGGAAGACCAAAGAGAAGATTTATGGATGTAGTTAGAGAGGACATAAAGTTCGTTGGCGTGAGAGAAGAGGATACAAAGGATAGGGTTAGATGGAGGCAGATGATTTGCTGTGGCGACCCCTGAAAGGGAACAGCCGAAAGACAAAAAGGAAATATAATTACAAGCAGCGATGAGCGGGACCAAACTACTGTGCCATCGCCACTTGGTCGCACCTCACAATCTGTGTGACTTTTTAGCACACTACGGCCTCTTAAACAAATATGACATAAGTTTAATTGGCTGGACATGTCTTTCTAGTTAGGCATTGTTAGCTGTCACACAATCTCAGACGGGTTTTGTGGCTTTAACATTCATGTAGACGATGCTAACGACACTTTAGCACTCGCATTTATGGATTTGCTAAATTCCTTTGTGGTTAAACAAAATATAAATAGACCAACTCACCACTTTAATCATACGCTAGATCTAATAATATCCCATGGTATAGATGTCTCTAATATAGACATTCTACCTCAAAGTGATGATATCACAGATCATCATCTCTTAGTATATACTCTACCTGTAGAACAGTGTAGCTGTGCCTCCCCATGTTACCAATTCAGTAGAAATATTAATCAGACTACTAAAGACAGATTCACAAGTAAACTGCCGGATCTGTCCCAATTTCTTATCAGACCCCTAAGTTCAGACGATCTAGATGAAGTGACTAGCAGCATGGGCACTATTTTTACCAGTACATTAGACACTGTTGCTCCCATCAGATAAAAAAAGTCAGAGATAAAACACTTGCACCATGGTACAACATTCATACTTGCGCCCTAAAGAGAGCAACCCGTAACCTCGAGCGAAAATGGAGAAAAACTAAATTCGAAGTTTTTAGAATCACATATAAAAGTAGTATGTGCAGCTATAGATGGGCTCTAAAAGCGGCTAGGGCCTTGCATCTGAGCTAACTGATAGCAAGAAACCAAAACAATCCCAGGTTCCTATTTAGTACAGTGGCTAGCCTAACAAATCCTAAGATGCCTGCAGGGAGTGAAGACTTCATGAACTTCTTCAATGAAAAAATTTATAGTATCAGGAAGAAAATAATGGAAATTCAACCTCTAACAACATCTCATGATCCAGTCCAGTCTAAGGCTTCACAATTAGATTTTCAGTGCTTTACAGGTGTAGGACAGGAAGAACTGTATAAACTTATCACCTCGGCTAAATTAACAACATGCTTGCTAGATCCAATCCCAACCAGATTTTTAAAAGAAGTGATAAAAAAGTGCCCCTTCTAAACATTATCAACTCTTCATTATATCTAGGTCACGTCCCTAAACCTTTCAAGATGGCAGTTATTAAGCCTTTTCTTTAAAAATCTAATTTAGACCCAAATTATATAACAAATTACAGACCAATTTCAAACCTTCCGTTTATGTCAAAGATATTAGAAAAGATAGTATCAGCCCAAATATGCACATTCTTGCAGGAAAATGATATCCTCGAAGAATTTCAGTCAGGTTACAGGCCCCATCATAGTACAGAAACTGCACTAGTTAAAATTGCAAATGACTTGTTTTTAGCTTCGGACCAAGGCTGCATCTCGATACTAGTCTTACTTGATCTTAGTGCTGCATTCGACGCTATAGATCATAACATTCTCATAGATTGCTTACAAAATCACATTGGTATTCAGGGGCAGGCATTAAAATGGTTTAGATCCTACCTGTCTGATTGATTCTATTTTGTAGATCTGAATGGAGAACAGTCTGGTGTAATGCCAGTGAAATATGGGGTGCCACAAGGGTCAGTTTTAGGTCCTCTGCTGTTCTCAATATACATGCTTCCCTTGGGTAACATCATTAGAAGACATGGGATTAGTTTCCATTGTTATGCTGATGATACCAGTTATACATCTCCACAAAACCAGACGAAATACCCAAATTGTCTAGACTAACTGAATGTATTCAAGATATAAAAGATTGGATGACCAATAATTTTCTTTTACTAAATTCAGATAAGACAGAGATATTACTTATTGGCCCAAAAAACAGTACACACCAGCTCTCACAATTCAGCTTGCGTTTAGAAGGATGCTGTTACCACCAGCTCGACAGTGAAAGACCTGGGTGTAATATTAGACAGTAACTTATCCTTTGAAAATCATATCTCCAACATCACAAAAGCAGCCTTTTTCCACCTTAGAAATATTGCAAGCTTAGGAACATTTTATCTGTATCTGATGCAGAAAAGCTGGTTCATGCATTCATGACCTCCAGACTGGACTACTGTAATGCATTACTGGGTGGCTGTCCTGCATCCTCAATTAACAAGCTACAGTTAGTCCAAAATGCAGCCGCCAGGGTTCTCACTAGATCCAGAAAATATGATCACATAACCCCAATATTATCATCCCTGCACTGGCTACCTGTTCAGTTTAGAATTAATTACAAAATAGCATTACTTACGTACAAGGCTCTAAACTGTCTAGCTCCCACATACCTAACCAATCTTCTCATGCGTTACAATCCACCATGCTCCTTAAGATCAGAAAACTCCAGACTTCTGGTAGTTCCCAGAATATCAAAATCTACAAAAGGAGGTAGGGCATTTTCATATTTAGCTCCAAAGCTTTGGAATAGCCTTCTTGACAGTGTTCGGGGCTCAGACACAGTTTCCCAATTTAAAAGTAGACTCAAGACACATCTCTTTAATCTGGCATACACATAATTAATTTCTTTACCTCATACTCCAGTACATCTATCCTGAATGGCAACCACGCTAATGCTTTTCACCTATCTTTATTTTTCCACCCATCCCGAGGCATCTGGAGATTGTTCCAGCTTCAGTAGACAGAGGCCAACCCTGCGAGGTTCCTGAGGCATCCAGAGAAGGACCTGCTCCAGCTGGATTCTTCTTCATGTTGGTTTGGATCTACACATGCTGTTCCTGAGCTCCCAGTGCACCTGCTGACTCATCCCTGTGCTGAACTTTGTGTTAATTTAAATAACTTCTGTTATATCGAACTTTCAGCTGCATAACACACATGATGTTATACAATTTTTGTTATCTGTTATCACCCAAATGAGGATGGGTTTCCTGTGAGTCTGGTTCCTCTCAAGGTTTCTTCCTATTGCCATCACAGGGAGTTTTTCCTTGCCACTGTCGCCGTCACCCTTGGCTTGCTCATCAGGGTCAATCTCATTATCTATACACATTTTTCTTACACATATATACACTTCCATAATTTTTTTTTGTGTGTGTGTGTGTGTGTGTGTGTGTGTGTGTGTGTGTGTGTGTGTGTGTGTGTGTGTGTGTGTGTGTGTGTGTGTGCGAGTGTATGTGTGTGTGTTCAGGATGTGTTTGAATTCTTGGAACTGCCCGACTCAGCTTATCGCTTCTTTCTGTTGCAAACTTTGCTAGGAACCACCCTTGTGGCACAGAAATTAAAGGCACACAGTAACGACTAAAGAGCTGTATGATGTGCTAAGTGGTGAGCGTTCCATAATAGGCAGCAGTACATTTGTGGAAATGCGTAGGATACTCATGGCACTTTGTCAAGCAGATAGCGTCATAGCATCTAAGCTTTCTAAAACATCCACAACCCCCTTCCCCAGTCTTTCACAAACAGGTGGACTTATAGGAGCTATTATCAAACAGGAAGGGCGAAAAACTTGGACACCCCCCCACAAGAACCTAGGATTGCATAATCAGTCTGCTCCCTGCAGCCAAGGTGGCTACCCACCAAGCCCCCAAGACCAAGAGCCTCACCCAGAACAGTGGATCTAGGAGTTCCACCCAAAAAAATATGCTTACGGTTGAAGGCAAGAAGGTACATGGGGCCATTGAAGATACAACAAAGATTTAATTTCAGTTGCATACAGCTGGTCACTCCTCGCAGGTTGATGAAGATAAACACCTCCTCCAGCTCGCTTAAGCCAATTTTTGGCAGATCCATCAACAGCAACATCACAAAGGGGACCCTGCATACATAGTCAGGCAAGGAACATTAATGGGTCCCAGTCAGGCACATACTATTCCCTGGTCTGAAAGTCCACCAGAAGTCAAGAAGTTGGCCTTGCGACCTTTTAAAAAAAAGAAGAAATATAGTTACAAGCAACGATGAGCGGGCCCAAGCACCTGTGACATCGCGACTTGTTTGAACCTCACAACTTGTGTGCCTTTTCAGCATGCTAAGACCTCTTAAACAAATATGACATAAGTTTAAGGCATCGCTATTCGTGGACGTCTCTTTCTGGTGCTCCATTGCTAGCTGGCTCAATGTCATCCGGGTTTGGTGGTGACTATAATGGCGCAAGGGCTTGAGCAGGTCATTGTTTCTGTGGAATGTGTGTGTGTGTGTGTGTGTGTGTGTGTGTGTGTGTGTGTGTGTGTGTGTGTGTGTGTGTGTGTGTGTGTGTGTGTGTGTCTCTGTGTGTGTGTTTGTGTGTGAGTTTGTATGTATTTATGTGTCGTATGGGTGTGTGTGCAATATGTTTAATGTATGTTTAATGTTTGTAGTGTGTGTGTGTAGAATAGTGTTATAAAATGATTAATAATTATTATTATTATAATAATACTTGGAGGCACGGTGGTGTAGTGGCTAGCACTGTCGCCTTGCACTGCCAGAGTCCGGGTTCGATCCCCGGCCAGGCTCGATTCCCATCTCTCTGTGCATGGAGTTTGCATGTTCTCCCCATTCCAAGGACATGTAGGTTAGGCTTTTAATTGGCGTTTCCAAATTGCCCGTAGTGTGTGAATGAGTGAGTGTGTGTGTGTGCCCTGCGATGGATTGGCACCCTGTCCAGAGTGTACCATGCCATGTGCCCTAAGTCTCCTGGGATAGGCTCCAGGCACCCCGTGACCCTGAATTAAGCGGTATAGATGATGAATGAGTGAGTGAGATAATAATACTTCTGCAATCACCCCAACCAACTTCATCGATGAGTGCTCCGCATGCACATTCAGGCAACGATCACTTATGTGTGTCTGTCAGTCACATACTATACCTCTATCATTTTGTCTACCAAAAGTGGGCTGCTTAAATTAAAAGTCTTGAAGTTTATGTTGAAGTGTGTGTGAGTGTGTGTATGTAGTATCTTTGCTTGTATGCATGAATTATGTGTGTTTATTTGTTTGAAGTATGGGTGTGTATTTGTGCAATGTGTGCAATGTGTGTGTGTGTGTGTGTGTGTGTGTGTGTGTGTGTGTGTGTGTGTGTGTGTGTGTGCGTGTGCGTGCGCGTGCGCGTGCGCTCAACATGATTGCTTCTCAAGCTGAGATAAAACGTTTGCCATGTTCTTAGTGCTGTACGAGCTCAGGAAAGCCGTTTTCTCACACAACTAAAGCGTGGTCATGTAAAACACACAAAACGTATAGGAAAAAAAAATGCACCTTTTAATCTCAAAATGTGAAAAAGACTAACAAAAAAGTAGTTATTCAACATGTATGCCAGAATGCATTAAAGTGTTGGAAATGATCATTCCTTTCATTTTTAAGCGTCTCATAATGAGATAAAGCTTTTGCCGTGTTCTTAGCGATGTACGAACTCAGGAAAGCGGGTTTAATGAAAAACATGCAAAATGAATTCATATGAAGTTTTTATGCTCAAAAAGTGAAAAAGACTAACAAAAAAGTAGTTATTCAACATGTATGCTAGAATGCATGAAAGTGTTAGAAATGATCATTCCTTTCACTTTTATGCCTCTCATGCTGAGATAAAGCGTTTGCGGTGTTTAGCGCTGGACAAGCTCAGGAAAGCTGCTCTATCATACAACTAATGCATAATAATGACAAACGTGCGAAATGAATTCATATGGAGTATTTGTGTTCAAACGTGAAAAATAAAAATTAAAAAATTGTTATTCATCATGTTTGCCAGAATGAATGAAAGTGTTGAAAATGTTAATTCCTTTCACTTTTAAGCGTCTCATGATGAGATAGAGCGTTTGCCATGTTCTTAGTGCCGTACGAACTCAGGAAAGCGGTTTTCTCACACAACTAGGGCATGGTCATGTAACAAACACAAAACTAATTAATATCCACTTTTTATACTAAAAAGTTGAAAAAGACTAACAAAAAAAGTAGTTATTCAACATGTATGCCAGAATGCATGACTGTGTTGCAAATGATCATTCCTTTCACTTTTAAGCGTCTCATGATAAGATGAAGCGTTTGCCGTGTTCTTAGCGCTGTACGAGCTCAGGAAAGCGGTTTTCTCACACAAGTAATGTGTAATAATTGCATGGTCATGTAAAACACACAAAATGTGTTCATATGCACTTCTTATGATCAAAATGTGAAAAAGACTATCAAAAAAGTAGTTAGTCAACATTTATGTAAAAATACATGAAAGTGTTCATATTCAAAATGTGTTCATATGCACTTTTTATGCTCAAAACGTGAAAAAGAATAACAAAAAAAATGTATTCATCATGTTTGCCAGAATAAATGAACGTGTGGGAAATGATCATTCCTTTCACTTTCATGCGTCTCATGATGAGATAAAGCGTTTGCCTTCTTAGCGCTGTCCGTGCCCAGGAAAGCGGTTGTCTCTTTCAAAATTAATACATGGTCACGTAAAACATGCGAAATAAGCTTATTTAGACCAGTGTTTAGAGTTGATTCTGGGACACCTGGTTCTGAAGCAGGTGAAAACCTGGCCAATAGAAGCCTGCACTGTTGTTTTGAGGACACTTTTAGGAAGGCTGCAACTTACAGCAACTTTCCTGACTTGGGAGGGGGAGGAACACTTCATCAGCGACCGCGCACATGCCCAGAGAATGCTCATCCAGTCATGTGGCAGGGCGTACAAGCCATCACCACCAAAAGGACATCACCAAAGGAATCTTACCGTCACCCGCGTGTGACAGTGACAGCTCCATTCCATTTCTCGAATTGCAGAGGCTAACATAGTTGTTGCCGTCAGGCGGACACAGAGCGGCCACTTTCTGATGAACATCAACTGCTCCTGTGTGGAGATCGTCAACAGCACCAAATTCCTGGTAGGCCATCTGGAGGAGAACCTCACTCAATCCCTCAACACCAGCTCCTTGCACATGATAGCATTAAAAACATTTTCTCTTCCTGAGAAGGCTAAGTATGGCCCAGCTTCCACCACCGATCCTTTCCACTTTCTATAGAGGGACTATCGAGAGAATCCTGAGCAGCTGCATCACTGTCTCTCGAACCGCAACCTTACAGCAGATAGTGAGAACAGCAGAGGAGTTCACCGGTGTCTCTCTTCTGTCTATTGAAGACATTTACACCCCACGCTACATCTGCAACGCCACCAACATTGTGGCTGATTGGACACACAGCTCACAGTCACTCTTCACCCTCCTGCCAACTGAAAAACCATAGCAAAGCATTCAGTCACTCACATCCAGACGGTGCAACAGCGTCTTTTCACAAGATATCCATCTCCTCAACAAAAAAGGGACTGGACTGATAAACCAGCTCAAACACTCACACACACACAATGACTCAGATAACTGAGAACATTAAGACTGAATGGATAAACAACACACGCGCAAACACACTGATCAACAACCATCTAACAAATTGTCCATACTGACTGAACAGATAAACTGAAATAACTGATTATACACACTGATCAACAACCATCTATGAATGGTTCACACCAACCTGCAATTGCTCTTTTGCACAATGTCCATTACTTGTTATAGGCACAAAACTATTTGATTTTTGCTGCTACTTCAAAGAAATGTGTCCTGATGAGGAATGAGTCCTCAACTCATGTCATCAGCACAAAGTAATGAAATGTGTCATGTTGTCACGTTGTGCTTTTGTTACTCTTGTTTGCACATTTGCACGAGCACTTTATGTTTTCTCTTTTTTTTCTATAGAACTTAGTTTTCTGTTAACTTAAAAACGTCAATCTGTCTTGTCACAGCTAGGCAGCTAATTAGGTTGCTTATTTAGCTAGTTAGTTTTTGTTCATTCATGATGGTAATTTATGTTGTATGTAGGACCTTGCTCCTAGAGGAACATTGTTTCGTGTCACTGTGTATTAAATTGTATATGGTTGAAACGAAAATAAAAGCCTACTTGAACTTGGCTTAGTTAGCCTGGCTTTTGGACACATAAAGTGAACAACAACCTAAAGCTTTGTGTTCACCCGCATGTAAAAACCTACACCTAGACATTGTGGGAAAGCCCATTACTGGGATGCTGCGATCTAGTCAGCTATGTCTCTCCACTACAGAAACATTACCTCACACCGCGTCATTCCTAGGCTGACCCGCCAACAGAAGTACTCAGGCCTCCGACCTGCATTGGGGGAAGTACTGTACGTCGATACACCACCATTTCCCCATGTATTTGCTGCCTTTCTTCTGTCCCTGCTCACCGCTTACTGAATGTATCCATATTATTTTATTCTACAAACTATAAATAAAAAGCTGTTCTCTGTATTTATACATGTTTTATGTTTTTATACTCTTACTTTCTTACTTCATATTTAGTTGCACGTTTTCTTATTCATACTCTATTAATTTATTATTATTGTCATATTCTTTCTTTGAATACACTTTTGTTCTTTTTGATGCTTAGGTCACAGCTGTCAAAGCATTTCTCTGAGTATCATGTTGTATATAATTGTGTATTTGACAAATTAAATTTTAAATTAAATTGAACCAAAAATTCACATTTATTAACATTCACTTTAACATTAATTTTAACATTGCTTCCTTTTTAACTGTATGTAAAAAACAATCAGCTTTCACATAAAGTGAAAATGAAATATGTGAATATTAGAAAAGTGAAAGAAATAATTCATCCAAAACATCCATGAATTCTGGTATACATGCTGAATAACAATTTTTTGTTATTCTTGTTCACGTTTGAGAAAACTGAATTGATCAAGAACACAAACTGTAACTAGGCACATCTAGGCAGACATGATATGTGTCACAGATTTACCATGCTTGGCTACAGTAGGTAATTCCTAACTCCGAATCTGGCTGGCTGGGGTGTGAATGCAGAATGGTGAGCGTTCCATAGTAGGCTGCAGTACGTTTGTTGAAATTAATGGTTTACTCATGACACTTTGTCAAGCAGTTAGGGTCATAGAGTCTGAGCTTTCTGAACCACCCACAACCACCTTTCCCAGTGTTTCACAAACAGGTGCACTAATTCTCAGATATTCTCAAAGAGGTAGGGCCAAAACCTTCCACCCTCACAAAGAACTTAGGATGATCAATCTGCTCCCTGTAGGCCCCAATTTGGCCACCGTCTACCCATGTTCTCAGAGCAAGAGCCTCACCCAGGACAATGGGACTGAAAGTTCCTCAAAGAACTTCCTGCTGAAGGTGCATGCCAAGAAGTACATCGGGCCATATAAGATACAACTAGCATTCATTTCAGTTGCTTACCACCGGTCATTCACTGGTCGATGAAGATAAACCCCATCTCAAGCTTGCTCAAGCCAGTCCTATGCAGCCCTCTGCAGGGTACATTGAACACTCATGGGTCTCAGGCTGGGGCATACCATACAACGGTCTGGAGGTCCAACAAGAAGTTCTCTCAGAAGATGAAAACCTAGAATTTTCTGTGTGTAGGATGTGTACTGTATGTGTAGGATAAGTAGTTTGTGTGTGTCAGTGTACTGTATGTGAGGTGTGTGTAGGATGTGTATTGTATGTGTAGGATTAAAAGTTTCTGTGTGTCTGTGTTTGTTTATAATTTATATGTGTATATATATAGTATATGTGTGTGACTATATGTGTGTTGTGTGTGTGTGTAGTATGTGTAGTGTGTGTCGTATGTGTATGTGTGTTTGTGCGTGTCATGGTTGTCTGTGTCGTCTGTGTGTGAAGTGAGTGTGTGTGTGTGTGTGTGTGTGTGTGTGTGTGTGTGTGTGTGTGTGTGTGTGTGTGTGTGTGTGTGTGTGTGTGTGTGTGTGTGTGTGTGTGTGTGTTTGTGTGTGAGTCTGGGGTGTATTTAATATATGTATGTAAAGTTTGTGTATTGTGTGAGTGTCTTTAGGTAATTACAGTGTAATTTGTGGAGTTCATGTCTGTGCAGTGTATATGTGTGTGTTTGTGTGTATATGTGTTTTTTTTTTTAAGATGTATGTGTTTTGTGTGAGTGTGTGTGTTTTTTAGACATTTTTGTCTGGTATGTTCAGAGAAGGCCGAATGGCTGTATGATATGCTAGGTGGTGAGCGTTCCATAGTAGGCCGCGTACCGCGTTTGTGGAAATGGGTGGGCTACTCGTGTCATCTTGTCAAGCAGATAGAATCATAGGGTCTGAGCTATCTCATCCACCAACAACCCCTTTCCGCAGTATCTCACAACAGCTAGACTTATAAGAGGTATTCTCAAAGAGGTAGGGACAAAAACTGCACTCCTCCTGCCACAATGAACCTAGGATTGCGTCCTATCAATTTGCTCCCTGCAGTCATCTACCCACGTTCCCAGAGCAAGCCACCAGACCCAGAGCCTCACCTAGAACAGTGGGTCTAGAAGTTACCCAAGAGCCTGCTGCTAAAGGTTGATGTCAAGAATATACATCGGTACGCCGGGCCATCGGGAAATTTCGGTTGCCGAAACGCTCCCCAGTTAATGAAGATAAACACCTCCTCAAGCTTGCTCATGTCAAACCTGTACAGCACTCTGGCAGATCTATCACATCATTATCACAGTGGGGTCCCCGCATGCATGGTCAGTCGAGGAATGCTTATGCATCCAAGGCAGGCACATACTATTCCCTGGGGGGCGCAATTCAGTGTTTTCTTGTGCCAGTCCCAAGTCTGGATAAATGCAAAGGGTTGTGTCTGGAAGGGCATCCGACATTTGCCAAATCAATGATGCGAATCACAAATATCATTTCCATACCGGATCGGTCGCGGCCTGGGTTAACAACGACCGCCACCAGTGCTGTTGACCTACAGGCTGCTGGTGGAAATTAGGCTACTGTTGGTCGAAAAAGGAGAGGAGGAAGGCGTGTTTGAAAGCAGAGAGAGAGGCATGAGTTTAGGAGTGATATTAGGGACTTTGAATGTTGGGACTATGACAGGGAAGGCAAGAGAGTTGGTTGACATGATGCAGAGTAGGAAGGTGGACATACTGTGTGTCCAGGAGACAAGGTGGAATGGTAGAAAGGCAGGGCATGTATGAGAGCTGTAATACAGTGGTGAGATGTGTGTAGGTGTGACAGAAGAGTTTAAGGTGGAGGAGGTGTGTGTGTGTGTGTGTGTGTGTGTGTGTGTGTGTGTGTGTGTGTGTGTGTGTGTGTGTGTGTGTGTGTGTGTGTTTGTGTGTGTGTGTGTGT
>JAAGKR010005949.1:0-46832 GCA_011419295.1 Clarias macrocephalus
ATGTGAGTGAGGGTGTATGTGAGTGAGGGTGTATGTGAGTGAGGGTGTATGTGAGTGAGTGAGTGAGGGAGGGTGTATGTGAGTGAGGGTGTATGTGAATGAGGGTGTATGTGAGTGAGTGAGTGAGTGAGTGAGTCAGTGAGTGAGTGAGTGAGTGAGTGAGGGTGTATGTGAGTGAGGGTGTATGTGAGTGAGTGAGTGAGTGAGGGAGGGTGTATGTGAGTGAGGGTGTATGTGAATGAGGGTGTATGTGAGTGAGTGAGTGAGTGAGTGAGTGAGTGAGTCAGTGAGTGAGTGAGTGAGGGTGTATGTGAGTGAGGGTGTATGTGAGTGAGTGAGTGAGTGAGGGAGGGTGTATGTGAGTGAGACCCACCTAGCTGCTGGAAGAGGAGCGCAACACTTTTATTGGTAACAGGCAGGTCATCATTTAGCGGAGTCTGTATCAGCTGACGGTCTCCGGCTCCGAGAGAGAAGAGCTTCTGCAAACACACACACATACACACACACACACACACGCACACACACACGCACACACACACACACACACACATACACACACACATACACACACACATACACACACACATACACACACACATACACACACACATACACACACACACAGACACACACATACACACACAAATACACACACAAATACACACACAAATACACACACACATACACACACACACACACACACACACACACACAATGACGTGAGCACACACACAGCGTCGTTACATTACCACAGACATTAAAAACACTCGGACTCGGGAAAGCTTTAAGCCACAACTGAAGACTGAAGAACAGCAAATGCTACTGTACGAAAAAAAACACTGCTCTCACACACAAAGTGTTTGGTGTGTGTGTGCGCGTGCGCTTCTTAGTGATTGTGTACGCTGTCATGTTACATTTTCCCTGCACTGTTACCACATCCCCACTGGATTCTTTTTAACCAGCGCAGTAGTAGTCTCACAGAGAAAAACCCAAATCATAGGTTTCCCCCCAAAATAAAACTGGCAAGTGATGCAGACGTCTACAGCAATACGCGTCAAAGTCAAACTGTGTGTGTGTGTGTGTGTGTGTGTGTGTGTGTGTGTGTGTGTGTTGATCTAAAGAGCGACATTTAGCACCAAGCAAAACAAAACGTGAAGTGAAAGTTGGACAGGAGTGGCTGCTGGACTCTGCGTTTTCTCAGGTTCATACACGTGGAAGTTTGGAACTCGAGGTGAAGGATGAGTTTGCTCCGTTCCTCCGGTTTATACCTCGAGCTCCGCTTCGTCTCAACGTGCAGCTGGGAAAAATAACGGCTGCTGCAGGAGGGATTCTGAAATGTATCAGTGCATTACACCAAAAGCTGTAAATTATCCTCAAGGTCTTTTTTTTCCAAACATATCTGTCTGCATTCTTTCCTTTCATTCTGGAACGGGATTTATTTATTTATTTATTTATTTTATCTTCCATCAGATGAGATTACGAGAAACTAATAATAAAAAGACAGATGCATAAAAACTAACCCACCATACAAAATAATTTTTATGTACACAAAAAAAAAAAAAACTACAAATATCTGGAGAAGTGCTTGTACTGAGACAAAACCAGCTGAGTGTATAAACACACATATAATACATCTGTTACATAATGAATACAAGCGCATCAAAAATACCACACAGCACAGGGTCGCTAACTATAATGTAAAGACTAATAATAATGAGTATATGAATATAAAGCAACGCTTTAAACTTGTAGCTGGTGTTGTAACAGCTCCTTTAGGGCCACTTTCACATTAGGGCCCCGGGATCATTTCGGGGACACTTGACCCCAAAGTCTGGTTTCTTTTGATCAGTGCGAGCACAGTCATTCCAGGCTCTGGAACCGTGTCCCTTCAGATATGGATCGAATCAGCTGATTAATCAGATTGTTTTTAATCATCATTTGATGTGTTCATAGTTGACAGTTTTGATTCGATTAAATACACCAATTCTGGTGTAGCTGTTCTGTTTGTGAATTGTGAGAGAGTGCTCACGCTGCCAAGCAAAGCAAACCCGGACCCATTGGTTGAAAAGTGGTTGAAAATGCCAACACAAACCAGGACAAACTAATGTTTTATACTATTACACTTTTATAATATTATAAATATTATTATACTATTATACAAGTGTGATCAGCTGTAAAGATTTGATCGGCTGAGGACACGGGCCTGCTCTAAAGCATGGGTGTCACTTTGTGGTTCAGACTAAATAATTAAATATCTTGTAGATTTCTCGCAGACGGGAGCAGCCGACAGACCAACGACTCGCTTAAATATCTAGAAGTGGGTGCGCTGTGACATACTTTACCAGACTAAACACAGACATCAGCAGCAATTAGACATCCTTTGGTTTCCCAACATGAGGCAACATCTGCTTAGAAAGTTATGAACATATGAAGACTAAAACAATCGGACAAGTGTCGAGTTTGTGTTTGGTGAAAAACGGTAGCAAAGTCGATTTAATCCCGTCTGAATGGAGTCTGTCTAAAGTCAGTACAAGCATGTCGAATACGTCTTCCACGTGCTTTTCAATTCTGTAATTTGGTGATTTCTTTATATGTTATTTTTAGCTGAAGGGGTTTATTTTGTTAAGTCATCTCCCATATCCGGCATAACGAGATGTCAACGTTATTTAAATGACACAGCTCATATATAAATTTTGGCACCTTTGAATTAGCAAAGATGACCGCAGGGGGAAAAATAAACTCTCTGGTATGGTGAAACATTCCTAACATCTGGCATTAGGACCCCGTCTGCTTAACTAAAGTCTCAAGTGTAAATACGGGAGGTGAGAAGAGACGCCTCCTCTCTGACACCGCCACGCTTCTGGCCCGACCCGAGCGAGCCAATTAACCCCGAGCGACCCTCTGCTGTAGCCCTGGCGCCCCCGCCGCCTTCAATTCAATCCTATGTGGGTCAAAGGTAAAGGCATTTAAGGAATTGTTGTTTGGCTGAGTAATGTCTCACCTGGGAGCCTCCGGCTGTAGGCACGGTGCATGTCAGGAGGTTCGCCACAAGGCTCTCCAGAGGAAAGTTCAGAGTGTCGATGTAAACGGTGTAGATCAGCCCCAAACAGCCCTGAGGAAGAGAGATACCAGAAGAACACACTGCTTCAATTAAGAGCGGACATCTGATTGGGGGGAGAGAAAAAAAGAAGTCCGCACATTACACACACTAAAGCATTTCAGAGGCTCTTAGTAAAATTTAATAGGGTTTAAGCATCACTGACAGGAAATGCCACCACCGAGACTAATTTCAGGCGCAAGAATGCGCCTAAAGGTTTACAAACATCGATCTGATGAGTACCACAGAGCAATCATTCTGGTCATCTTTCACAATAGGATCTGGAAAACTAAAGCTCGAGAAAGTGCACAGAGAACAAACAAACCTGCAGCGAGCTCTTGTTAGCGTTACTGATGCTGGCATGAACTACAGCTGTGAATCAGAGCTAGACCTGGATTTAACTTTGGGGCGCTGAGACTTTCCATTCAATTCAATTCAATTCAATTCAACCGTTCAGTGATGTTTACTCTCTGATTTGTCTCGATCAGCTGTATTTCTTAACGATTCTGATCTAATGAAAACTACTTAAAGTATCTTTTATGCACTGAAACACTGTGTAACTTATTCTGTTGTTGATTGTTCAAGACATGACGTTGAAACAAAGTGAAAATGTTCCTCATTCCAGTGAAGTAGTTTTAGCGCTCATAAACTCGAAAGAAGCAGCAATAGTCTTGCAAAATCTTGCTATATAATTTTTTTTAAAAACGTGTAAATTTTATACCTGAGGAAATTCATTTGCCAAAAAAAAATTAAGATTTCTGAATTAGCTACTTGAAATGGAATGATTAAATCGCTAAATCTATTAAATCAGACAGCTTAAACGCCTCAGTTCAACTCGTTCACCTCATACCACACCTGCTGCTCTAAACACATCGGGATTACAGATGACGAACGATCTATTCAGGATCAGGTATTTGGAAACGCACAATTAAATACAGTGAAAAACTGTTACATAACTCGCCTGTTCTTCTTGCTAAACTCGATGTTAATGATGTTTTTATCTAAAGCGTGATGTCTGCAGCAATGTGATGAAAACTAAAAGACTGATTTGTTATTGGACGACATGTCTTACTTTTTACCTGTTAATACGAGGGGCGTTCAAGTTAAACCGGGACTTGTGATGAAATTTCTGGTAAATGAGGGTGTAAAACTGATTGGTCTTTACAGAAGACTTCAAGCATGGTACGATGTTGAGACACGTAGCCGCAGTAAAACATTTGAACGTTTTAAATAAGGCCGAATGTCCATGGATGATGATTCTGCCTAAGGTGGCTCGGAGCTTGCTGCAGTCGTTCCGGTGAAACATTCAGCGAGTGGACCGCCGGATCCTTGAAAATTGACGGATAACTTGTCGCCGACTTATTAAAAAAATGCACCTGTCTGTGTGAACTGTTGACATAATCATTCACCAGCGCCACTTGTACGTTACAGGGACTCGGCTGGAAGGGAGTTATTGCCACAAACCCCGTACAGTCCTGACCTCTCTCCAAGCCACTTCAAGATGTTTGAGACATTAAAGGAGTTCCTGGGTGGGAGGCCAGCGTTTTTAGATGTGAAATAAAGCAGGCAGTCCAATCAAGGCTCTGGTGTACTGAGAAAACTTTCTACCTTGATGGTGTCCAAGCACTAGTGAAACCCTGGGATAATAAGTGCATTAGTGTAGCAGAGGATTATATAGAGAAATAAAAGGAGTTTCATAACTGTGCGCTGTTATTCTGCGCAAACAAAAGTCCTGGTTTGACTTGAACGCCCCTCTTAGTTCAATTAAGCACTGTAGAATCTACTACACAATATCAGACTCTGCTCCTGCTTACATTACAGCAGGTATCTGCTTTGTCTCGTTTTTTGTTCTCTCATAGTTAATAGAAAGACACTAGAGACTCCTATAATAAATGCTAAATGAACAAGTCCTTTCAGGAAATCTCAGCGTTTAATTCCTACTGTCTGGGCTGCTTTTATGCAAAATTAATCAGCAGTAGCATTAGCTGAAGTAGGCGTAACCCGGAAACTCCAACTATTGAAGATTGGTACGATATTATCTATGAAATCTTTATTGGGAAAAAAATTGAGGAAGATAAATTTGAAGAAATTTTGGGAAAATAGAAACATGGGTTTTACACGATTGTACAAATTTTTTATTATTATTTTTACTTCATAACAATTTTCTTTATTAATAAATGCAGCATAGTTTAGGTTTTTATTTAATTTTACAGTATGTTCTGTATTTACTTCTTTAAAGGTTCACTGTAGTGATACTGATCTATGAATAATTGTGTGGATAATATATGTGATAAACTAAATAAACTTTAAATTACAAAAACTAAATTTCAACTGTAGTGCTTAAATAAACCGGCACACATGGATATGGATTTAATGGGTACAATCACCTCATGAAGTGCGGTTAATAACACAAGGCCAACATTTAGACAGCAACAAATTGGAGGAAACAAAAAAACAATACAGACAGGAGACATTTTTGTAGCATCAACACAAAAAAGAATGTGTGTGTGTGTGTGTGTGTGTGTGTGTGTGTGTGTGTGTGTGTGTGTGTGTGTGTGTGTGTGTGTGCGCGTGTGTGCGTGTGCGTGTTACCCTGAATATTTCTGGAAAATCTAATCTGGAGACCAGAATTAGACTTTTGGGTGCAAACGCTTGAGCCGGCTGGATCAGACCATCTTCTTCCTCGTCTTCGTCTCCGTCAACCTGTAGCGTCTTCGTCCCCTGGGGAGAATCAGCGAGTTGTCAGTTAGGGAAGCTCAGTAATGTGACACAAACGAAAGTGAACTTTGCTTGGATAGAAATTAGGCCTTGTTTATTTACAGCTCATCACGCTGCCGTGGGTTCTCTATGCCAACTTTTTTTTTTTTTAGCATGTAGAAATTAAATCCTGTTTTTATTTTGATCCTTGTATCGTTTAAGGATGAAGACGATATCTGTTGAAAAGGGATCTTTATTAACCATTCAGAGCTTATGCTCAGCTCGGATGAGAAGTTAAAAAAGGAGCAAAAAATCGACGCGATCACATGATCGCAGCTAAACCCTAAATTTGATCCATGCTTAGTTCACATTATTACAGCGTCAATTAAAGCTGGACCAATAAAAAAAAATAATTAATGCTGATGCTGATAAAATGCTCAAAAATGAATTGCACATGCTCAGAAGTTTACAACAAAGAGCAAATCGAGTTAGTGTGGCCCGCATACCACAAGCGCATGAGCTCATGGTGAATTCACACAGCCCGGGGACGCACACGTTGCGATATGAGAGATTAGGTTTATACGCTAATGACAGAAATCCGAGAGGAAATAAAAGTCGAGCCCACGTGTCGTCCTATTAATAGATCTCGATCTTAGAAAAACTGTGTAATTGTATAATTGGCGACTGGCTTGTCCAGGAGACCTTTCCAGTGGCCTGCGGGATTGTTATTCTAACCCGTGATGCCTCACCATATGCAAACCACGCTCCAGAGTCACAGAGGCTGAAAACGATCAATTACATTCGACTCTGCGGAAAGAAATGGAATGCTTGAATGAAACGGCATCACTGTAAAGATTAAATCTGTGCAACAAAAAAAAAAAATCTATGAAAATGTTCCCATTTCCTTACGTTAATATGTCAAAGATTTAATAAAAAGAAAAAAAAGGACATGAACGCGAGGCAGACTGTTTGAAATTATAAGCATCTCCAGCTGCTAATTTCAAAATTTTAAGAATGTGTCCAGAACAAAGCCCTATGAAATAACAAACAATAAACGGTCAATATTTTGCTTGAAATTGCTTGAACATAAGCGGTAGTGTTCGATACAGATTTGTGCGGCATTCTAAGTAAAACTGCTGTTAGGTTTTACTGAGCCTGCTGGAGAATATGAGTTCTCTTGGTAACTTCGTCACACTCGCTCCTTTCTATTTTCGTGCAAAACCCAGGAGTCGACATTATTGATTTTTTTTTTCCCATCTGAAAACTGGTTTGTCATGTAATATGTTACTTTCTTTCCACGCATGCAAATATTCTTCTGTAATGTTATTTATTCATTCATTTTAGTGTATCTTTGTAGGGAATGGTCTTGTACATAATAATGCAGACATAATTAACTTGTATAACAAAATTTGTACTACAGATAATATGGCGCCTAAGACTTTTGCACAGTACTGTATATTCTTAATAAAAAAATCAGTCATTGCTATAAAAGTTTTTAGTTATGTATCACGATTATTTCGTCTGTATCAACACTGATTACATATGCAGTACTTGGGGGAAAAAAATGTGCCGGTTTTTTTTCCCCCTAAGTTTTATTTCCTACTCTTGTGTACATATATATTGATGAAGTCAATTTGTATTGTTTAAATTAAGTATAAGCTTTACAGCTATGATTATGATCATTTTATGATTTTCTGATTAAAGAATTTTACAAATCATAACTTCTTTTTTTATGTACTATCACTCTGGGATATTTATGAAATTGTGATACTTACAGAATCGCGATACAAACCAAATTGGGACCTGGGTATCATGATAATATCATAGCTGATCCCTGGTGATCCAAAAGAGTTAGTTAACTGACATCAGCACAGATAAGGTTCTAAATATACTGTATAAACAACATGCTATCATTTAGACATTTCCACTAAATGTATAATTGTAGACAAGATCATGCTTTAGGTAGCTGAGTATTTATTTGTTAAATGAATATGGATGCAAACTAAATGCTGGTAAATTGGTCCAGACTGAAATTTATTTAACTGGATATATTAAGTTGTTCAACATAAGCATGGATTTTTTATTACTAATTTAAACAGAGAAAGCTGAAATCTGATCGTTTTGATATAATTTCCATAATTTTCCTTTGATTCTGTAAAGCTGCTTAGCGACAAAGACCACTGTTAAACGCGCTATGCAAATAAAATGTGTAGAGTACGTTACTGGCGTAGAGCTTTGGTTTTAAACTCCGGTCCTGGAAGAACACTGCCCTGCACATTTTAGTGCTTTCACACTTGATACAACTAACCAACTAATTAACAGTCCTTTCTTAATTGAAGTTGGTGTCATAGAGCACATTAACATCCTGACCAACAGAAATACGGTATAGAATCACTGACCTAAACTCTAGCTTAATTCTGGCAGCGGAACACGAACCTCAGATTTTCGATAATCTTACTCATAAACGACGTTCCAATTCGACCATTGTTGTTTTAGCGGACGTGGTTTTTTTTTTTTGCTGCCCGTCAGTAAAAACCCAGTTGTATGACTATAAGGACCTATTGTATTTAAAGTGCTAATTTGGGATGATGAGTCATTCTTCGTTGACTTGAACTAAAAAAAAAAAGAAATGCAAAAACAAATATTTCACTTAATTTTCTTTTTCCAAATATGAAACTAATATGGAGTTCTGTTGCACCGAATCTGGTTCGAATTGCCCCATTTGAGCCTCTCTAATGCGCATAAGCTCGAGTCGGTGGCCACCTTTCAGACCCTGCTGACTCGCCTCTTTATTGCCTTCTTGCTCAGACAATGAAAACATGCCATGAGAGCCACGGCATCTTCCGTGGGGAGCGCTGGGATTAAAATACCCCCACAGATGGGAAACACATTTCGGCGTTATTGAGAGGATTTGGCTCAATTACCGGGGAAAATACATCCATAGCTGCTGTTTCCAATCAGATAAAATTGACTCAAATACTTCAAATTCTGTAGTGTTCCATTAAATCGTCAATTAAACTCGGATCTTTTAAATATCGCATGGGTTGGAAGTTGGATGACTTTATGCTGTGGCAGGTTTGTGTCCTTAAAATGAATCGCGGGTGAAGTTTCCCCGAACTTAGCGCAATTACTGTTACTCATTTAATAAACGACTGCCGAATTCTTCATTCTGTTTGGTAAGAAGGTGTTGGACTGTTTCTTCTGAAGTGTATATTAATGTGCTTGTTCTAATACTTAATCCTTTCTATAGCTACATAATTGAAGCATAATAATAGATGCTTGCTGGACAATTATGGAAGGAGTCTCCGCCGTCAGCGCGGTGTGACACCCAGATTTAAAGCTGTAACTTTTTTTGGTCTTCAAAAGAAAGACACTGGTGAGAGAATACTGGTCTAAATGTGGCAGAAGAAATAGCAGAAATCCGCAGGCTGATCTTGAAATACTCGCACGGAAGTCTTGCGATCCGTTCCACAGGGCAGGATCGGTATTTCCTGCTCCCTGTTCAGGGAACGTCAGTTAAGGAAACTTCCTTTGACAAAATTCCTTCATTATAGAGTGGCCTGTTACACTAGTGAAATAGAGCACAAAAAACCAGCAGCATTACACATGTACTACTGAAACTCTATATAACTCCTTTTCATCTCCAGCCAAAAGTTTGACACCTGACCATGCACTAATAGTCAAAAGTTTGGACACACCTCGATCAACATTCCATGGTCTTTCCTGATTTTCTTTTCTTTCTACACTGTAACACTGCTGAAGGTGTCCAAAATATGAAAATATGCAACGGTCTCCTTTGAACAGATGATATTGAGATGTATCTGCTACTTATGCTCTAATCTCAGGTGCTGGTTGTTAATTAGTGATTTGAGTGATTGGAGGCTGGTAACTCTAAATGAACCTCTACAGCAGGAGACCAAAGTAAGTTTTGGTCTTGCTTTCCCGGGAAGATCTTTATAAGAGCCAGTTACATCATGGTGCTTGACGTGTTTTGCAAGTGCACTTGACACAATACTGTTCTTGCAAGAACTATTCCAGAACAGTCTTTAAACAACAACCGACTATTGTTGTTGTTACTTAATTACCTAATACCATGTGTTTTATTTCATAGTTTTGGACTCCAGTATCATTCCAGAATTTAGAAAAAAAATCAATAAACAAAAAATACTGAATTAGAAGGTGTTCTGTAGACCAGAATTTTTGACTGGTCCTGTATGTGCACAAAGGTTCTTCAGTGGACTTGAGGTCAAGGTTCTGTGCAGAAACCTTGAGTTGCTTTACTCCAACCTTAACACACCATGGCCCGTATTCACAAAGCTTCTTAGAATTCACTCAGAGAGCTCCTATCTTAGCTTAAAAAGTCCTAGCTGGGAGTCCTGGACTAAAGGTGATTTAGGAAACTTTTTAGAGCAACTCTGAGTGAGGTAAGTAGAAAAACTTTTATCTTAGTGAGGGGGTGTGGTCGACCCCGTTGCTAGGGATGATGCAGCAATTCAAGGACTGTGATTGGTTAATAAAAAAATAACCTCTGACCTCTGCAAAGGTTTTGAAATGCGCTCTTTGTGAAAACATATAAACATGATAATAGTGAAACAGTGAAATCATAATCTTTGTATATGAAGAAATAGTATAATCATGACTACAGACTACTTTATGCAAGGTTTCTATGCTAAATGTCTTAAAGATAATTAAACAGCTAAATGTTGAAAATTTGTCTACTTTTGAAGAACCAATTTCCACACAGTAGTTACTATATTTAAGTTCTCACATTTATTTACCGTACAGATTTTATTACTTGCAATCCATTTTAGATTGATGGGAGCAAAATGTCTCAGCTTTTACAATTTACAGGATTACAGGACAGTTTATTTAAGTTGCACTTTTGGATGGTATGTAGCCAACAATCCAAGAGTGATGGAAGGAAGTAAAACAACAAGAAAACCAAATTTTTCCGCCATTTTGTCCACTGCTATAGAAACTCTTAAAGCCTCTTAAAAGTCCTCCTCTCTACCCTTAACAATTTTTAACTTAGGAGCTGTTTTTAGGGCTAAGATGTTTTGTGAATCATTTTTATCTTTACTAAGATTTAATCCTAAATTTAAGGAGAAATTCTAACAAAAATGCCCTAATTCTAAGATTTTTCTTAGAATTTCGTCACTAGGAGCAACTTTTAGGCTTAAGAAGCTTTGTGAATACGGGCCCAAGTCTTCATGGATCTCACTTCTGTGCATAGGAAAACTGTAATGCTAGAACAGGTTTGAAATTCTTAGTTCCATTGAAGGGAAATTGTCCTTATTTTTGTTATATTAATTTGTGTTAAAGACTGTGTTTATCATTAAATCAGTTCGGTATTTTAGTGAACTGTTGAAACTTTGATTCATGAAAGGAATGTGTTTGGTAAAATTAGCATTATTTCTCGAATCATTCGTGATGCTAATCCATCAAGGCCATCTATAATATCCGATTAGTGCGATCTATGCCGTGACGTTGTGTGTGTGGACTGAATAAATAATGAGAGGCATAAATAACGTAGCGAAGAGGGCCATCGGGAGGCATTAATGTCTTGTCTTATGAACAATATTCCTTTTGGTGTTCATGGGAGTGAAGACACTGCAGCTGCACGCATCGGGGTGGCCTTCGGCACTCGTCAGGGGAACACGGGTGAAGAGGATAAAGGCATCTCTTTTAAAAAGAGAGCACAAGACGACCAGGCAGCGCTAGCCAACAGCCGGGGGCCATCACATCCTCCAGAGACCTGATGTGCTTCTCGTCCTGGCCAAAATGTTATGTAACGTTCGAAAGGATCAGGCCAGAAATGCACAGCTGTCTTTATCATACTCGTATATTTAAAAAAAAAAATCAACAAACAAATAAATAAATAAAGGTTTATGGAACACATTTGTCTCTGACATGTTTTTCTGGCATTAATCAAAGTCATATTTAACATAAAACACTCCATAATGGTATATTTGCATCAAATATTCAGTACAAATCTAAATTTGTGCAAAAGATAAACAAGATAAATAAAAAGATAATCTCCATGGCAACTGTGAAGCATGGTGGAGGTGATATTAAAAATAACTAACTCCACAATATAGTAGGAATTTTTTTTTTGAGGTATTTCACAGAACGTCTAAAAGCACCACAATGAATCATACCAAACAAAATACTTCAGTTAATGCGGATTAATTCGTGATGAGGTTCGCTGATGTGAACTCATGACTCTGCATGATCGCAGGAAGACTGACGCCGGTGTTTAATGGTCTGATTCCCGAACGTGGTGGTAAACTAATTAACCTTTCCAAGTGCTCTAACTGTAAGATGTAATTTCACTGTGATTCACTGCATCTAAAAGTGTGATATGTTTTCTCTTAATGACCGGGTTTGAATTCCAGATGCTGGCTTGGCGTTCGAGTGCTATTGTCAGGGTGTTTAGCAGGATGTTTGAGATATAGCTTGGATTTTTTTTTTTAGTCATTGGGAAAGAACCTTAACGGTTCCTTAACATCTAAAGCAGTTTTCCGTTTAAAGACAAAATTTTATAGTGCCTGTTGCTGGAATTTTAGTGGAGTCCCATTTTAAACTCTCAAGCATGAATCTCTGAAAACCATCAAGGACATGACTGGGAGGGGGCAAAAACTTAGCGGGAAGATATGGGTTCATTCTCACAGTGAACGTTCTCAACAAAGAGAACTGTTCAGAAAATGAGAAGCTCGGGGACATTATGAGGAACCATGGGGTTCTATAAAGGAAGTCAATTACAATACATGTTTCTGACCATTTTATTTGGCGATTATTTAAAATGTGATATCTTATTTTGGCTGCACGGTGGCTTAGTGGTTAGCACAGTCACCTTGCACCTCCAGGTTCTGAGATCGATTACTGCGTCAGGTCTGTGTGCATGGAGTTTGCATGTTCTCCCTGTGCTTGGTGGGTTTCCTCTGGGTTCTCTGGTTTCCTCCCACAGTTCAAATACAGGCAGATTAGATTCAGCAAATGGCGTTCCCAAATTGGCTGTATTGTGGTGTGTGAATGTGTGTATTTGCTCCCATTTATATGACCGTGGTAGAACCTCCGGTCAACATTTACAATGGTCACCATTGGCCTCCAAGGTCTCTAGTTGGATTACAGAGGATCCTACTTGGATGAATGGATATCTTTTTAGCATTTGATCCATTTCAGAATCATTTCATTTAAATTCAGATGCACCATTCAGCTGAGTTTTCATAATTGCCACAGCTGGTAAAATTATCACTCCCACCTCTCTCCCATACTCTCCAAAAACATAACGACAATCTCACTTCATGTAGAAATGTCTTATTGCAGTTCTACCTGCAGGTTGACCTCAGCCTCGAAAAAGGTTAGACAGGAGCAATAGTGTCGGTCCGAATCAATGTCTGTCAGCACCACTGTAAAGAACGTCGGAGGCTTCCTTTCACGAGACAGCCTCCATCCTCCTGGCTGACTAAACTGTGGAAAGAGAGACACACATAAAAACGTATGTACGAGGTTAGATTTTACATGTCAACATCATCAAGCAGAAAGATAAAGACCATCTTATTTGACAATCAAACAACCTCAAGAGTTGTACTAAAAGGGTTCCTGAGAGGGGCAAAAGAAAAGCTGCAAGAGTTGGTGCAAGGGTTCCCGGTTAATGCCGGAAGATCAGGAGCGACTCTACACTCTCCAGTCTATCAAAGTGACACAGAGTCAGAGAATGCGAGAGATTGTGGGTACCTGTGACATGGAGGGTATTTAGAAGAAGGCAAATAAAGCCTTTTCTCCAACTCTTAGTACTAATATATAATCGTTCTCCTTCTGCTGTTATGATAACCTCACCTGGGAAGGCTTTCCACTGAATTTTGGCTTAGGCTCATGAGCATTTGTCTAATCAGCCATCAGTACAAGAAGATAGAAAATGATCTTGGGCCAGAAAGCCTGATGCACACCAAAAACATGGCCAAACGTTTCTAAGCACCGGACCATGTGTTTTTGTTCATAAAGAGTAGCGAGAAGTTAGGGCTGAGATAAAATCTGCTTTCTTTACAGCAGGCCGGCAGTTCCAAAATCTACCTACCACTAGTACCTGAGAGTGAGACAACAGTGGAGGTTTCTAGGAAATCGACCTCTGTCACAATTCACAACTTAAGGGTGTCTAAAACTACTTCTGATTAATTCACCTGAGAGAACAAATTTCTTTAGACCTACTTTAATCACATCTGTGTAGGTTTTCTACTACAAAGAAGCCCGCATTATTCGTCATATATACCTCACACCAACAGTCCTGGACTCGAGGGTCAGCCACGATTCACGGCAACTTGGTTTAAAGTTTGGTAGTGCTCGGCAGTGCTCGGGTTGACCCTGCCACCTTCTGAACATTAGCCAAGAGGCTTAACCACTAAAGCCACCACTGGCCTTGGGGCGTGGCTCTGTGGGTTCGTTCAGCCTCAAGAGCATGAGTGAGGTCTAGCCCTGATGTTGAGCGAGGAGACTTAGGGTCCAGTCCGTGTTTCAGTTCATATCAATGTGGTTTAGTATACGTTTGAGATCGGGACCCTGTCCAGGACACCCGAGTTCACCTGGTCCAAACCACGTCTTTATGGTTCTTGTTTTTGCACAAAGCCATTGTCATGCTGGATCAGTTTCTGTCTTCTTAATTCCAGTGAAAGCACTTTTAATGTCACAGCATACCACAACACTCTAGACAACTAATGTAACTTTGTGCCAACAGTTTTGGGAAGTATGACATATGGGTGTGATGGTCAGTTGCTTGAATACCTTTGCCCCTATAGAGTACGTTTGGAAAATTAATAAAAGTGAATACACATCCTAACATCTAATGCCAGAGTGTTCAAAGCGCTTACTGGAAGGTGTGAAAGGGGTCTTTTGTGAGGTCCTGGCACACTGGTTACTTCTAATCGTAAAATGGTCGGTAGAGACCAAGAGCAGGATGTCCTCCTTTAGCTACTACATCATCCTTTCATCAGAGAGCAGGAAATGGCACTCAGCCTCTTTCCCTGCTGTTTACGCTAATCACCTACATTCCCGTTTAGAATTTCTACTCACTTTGAAGAATGTGGATGAGAAAACATTAAGTGTTGAGGTTAAAGTCGTTATGCTTCATTTGTACCACCAGAAAAAAAAAAAAAACTACTATCATGATACATGTTAGTCCAGTCGGAGATTTAGAGCCACAAACTGGTTCTTCAGCCATTGTCAAAGTCACAGAGTTGGGACTAACAGGTGTCCTGCGGAATTCCGGACTGTGTCCGAGACAGTGTCACTGCAGATGACCACCAGATGACGATCCAGCATGAGCGTACACTGCCGTACGTTAGTCGCCTCACGTTTACACGGAGTGTCTGTTATGCTATGCGTGGACAAGAGGAAGTGAGGCAGAGAAAGCGAAAGAGTGCTAGAGTGACCCAAGGGCTCGAACCAGGATGTCAGAGACCAACGCCAGACACAATAGCAGGCAGGAAATCTGTAACACCACAAGGGAGAGGAGGGAAAAGCGGAATGCAGCGGCATCATTGGATCAGGACAGGTGCCAGGAAAGATGCGGAAAAAATATGAAAATATGCAAAGTATGTGGTCAATTTCCAGAAGGAAATCAGAGACAGTATGGATGCGTACCTGAGCATGTGGGAATGAAAGGAGGAAAAGGATGGATTATGCTAAGATCACATCAACAGCCCTAGGATTACCTGGGAAACAAGACGAAATGACAGAATTCTGACTTGGAAGTCAGAAGTGAAATCCTTGACACAATAAAATCCCCATGAATAAAATAACTGTGATAGAAGTCATTTGTACATGCCTGTCTGATGAGTAAACATTATTAGCTTAAGCTAGGCTTTGTTCGTGGGGTCTGTGGGGACCACGGCAGTCAGCATGGACTCAGCCAGCTCTATGTTGGGACGTGTCACAGAGTAAGGCGCCAAAGCTGTCTGCTGTATTCCATCATTATGGACAGCCAACGATGAGATCAGATCCCATGACGGGCTGTCATCAGAGCCATAGTTACATTACAGTATCTGATTCATAATGCTCCATTTTTTATTTCAGGACGTCTGACTGCATTTCTCTGAAAAAGTCTGGAGAGCATTACAGAAAACAAAAACCACTAAAAGCAACACGCTTTACAGGAACACATGAGGGATGCTCTGACCTGATGATCTGATCATGTTTGTTAGACTGGTAATGCTGGATCAGATAGCAGAGAGGCGGGGGGAGGGGGGGGGGTAAGAGTAACAAATTTAGAATTGTTTGGAGTGCAAAATAATGCAAAGCAACGCAAACACACTTGCCACAATAAGTGCTAAGTGTTAATAGGTAGTTGTTTGGATGTTCCAGCTTGGCCCTCTGGTATTACTATAGTGATCCAGGTGGCTGCTAGTGCGCCTTACTAGTATTTTACAATGGGCTTGACATGGTTTTGCTAGTTTGCTGCTATAGTGTTTCCAGTGGTTTTTAGTGTGTTACTAAGTGTTAGCGCTGGTATTCCAGCTTGTTACTAGGGTATACCTAGGTAGTTGTTCTGGTATGAAAAATGGTTGCTAGAGTGTTGTTTTCGTTGTTGCTATGGTATTATGTTGTCGCTGTGGTATTCCAAGTGGTTGCTAGGGTGTTATCGTATTCGTAGTTTATTCCAGCTAGGTGCTAGGTTGTTGCTATATGGTTGTTCAGTTATCACAAGTGGTTTCTAGGGTTTTGTAATCTGGTTGCTATTGCATTCCAGGTTACCTGGCTGATAGTAATTGGTTGCTAAGGTCATATTCCAACTGGTTGCCAGTGTGATAGTAATTGGTTGCTTTCCAACTGGTTGCTAGGTTGTTCCAGGTGGTTTCTAGGGTATTGCTTGGTAACCATCATATCTTACTAGGAGAGTGGTTTCACTCGCATTCCAAATGGTTTCTAGGTTGTTGCTACGGCATTCCAGGTGGGTGCTAAGGTGGTTCCTAGGTGATGGCGTTGCCTTTCCATTCAAATGAGTTTGCTAGGTGGTTGGTCACCCTGGTTGCTGCTAGATTGTAATGAGGGAGTTGATATTAAACCTCAGCTGGTTACTTGTGTCTTAATTGGTATCATGTACCAAGGGGTTGTTAGGGTGTTAGTGGGCGAAGCAGTGTAGTTTTACTTGCCTCTGGGGCACCGACAAATCGAGTGAAAGCAGGACCATAATACATAATAATTTCCCATATATTCCAACTTGGGAGGGAAAAAACTTAGCTAGGAGCAGTGTTGCGTAGCAACCATCATTCTGAATCTAACACAACAAAATGCTCAAAGGCATCACGCAAAGGAATCCAAGTAATTTATTTAGGCTGCCAATGAGATGGGGGGGTTTTAAAAAAGCAAACCACAACAGTGACATGAATACCACCAAAACAGCATCAGGGCAAAAGAGATAATGAAATCAAAACATGTGAAATGTAAAGAGTGATTATTGCGGGAAAAAAACTGTATAAACAGTTCTGCGATAAGAAACTCCGCTACTGTAAGCTCATAGCTGACCTCTGTACAAAGTACAGAGTGACCAGGGAAAGAACGCTCATAACACTCTATCTAACATTCTCGCCACACACACACACACACACACACACACACACACACACACACACACACACACACACGTTTTAACCAGCTGAGTCATATCAAAGACATAACACATCCTGCGCTTAGTTTAGACCCCAGTCAAGTGACAATGGCACTTCAAGTGCTTCTGCGTTTGTGATGTCAATAAGCCCGATAACATTTTCGCTGAGGGTTCCTCGTCATGTGGACGTGCCGCCCGTTCCACAAAGCGATACCGGATCTGGGGCTTGACCTGCTAAGAATCGGCGCAAGCTGAGCGAGCATGGAGAATGGGACATCCAAATTAGACCTTCATCTGCTGTCTGGTGGATTCGATTACTCCAGTTGTGCTGCTTTAGCGATAGCTATAAATAGCGTAAAGCATTGTCCTGTCTGGAGGACAACAGGAACATTTTGGCTTGTATAAAGCATATGCGGTGTCAAGTGCACTCTGCTGGCTCGGAATGACCTCATGAGCTTCTTTGGTATTATCACAATGCGAAACAAGTGCCCTCTTTGGATGGAATTGCTTTCACTTCTTGCCGTCTGAAATGATGTTTTACAGTGAGATTTAAAAATACAGAGAGCAAGTCTGAATGCAAAAAAAAAAAAAAAACTGGATCACTATTTTTATTTTCAGTCTCTAATGTTGATGGTTAAATAGCTGACAGAGCTATGACTCTCTCTGTGCACCAGACAGTTAAAACGTTTCGCTCTCCAACGCCAAGAGGCAGCATCTCCTTGCAAAACCACACATGCCAACCCGGAGGGGATTAAAATGATTAGACCATGACCGATTTGGTCCAAAAAGAGTAGGTAGTTTAGTCTGTGATTGTCAAGGGAGGACAGGAGAAAGAAACACCAACACGGCTGCATCTGGAGAGACGCAAAGTCACAGAAATGCACTGGGAAATCTGTGTCATTGAAATCAGGTTTTGTTATTTTTTATTAAACTGTAAGTAAGAAAACAACTGGAAGAATTGAAAAACCTGGGGAAAATCTGTGAGTTATCTTCAAGAGTCTGATGACAAACTGTCTTGCATGATATGGACAAATCTACGAATTTAGGCGGAAGAAAAACAGCATTAAAAATAACCCGAGCTAAATTCCTGGAATGAAAAACAAGGACGACAAAACAATGACGTACACAAAAGAGAAGGAAAGGGGTAACACAGGAGACCCCAGTCATGGTCAAGCTCTGCAGCCAACACCACACTTTTACTAAGGGAGATGTGGTCGGATGTGGACATGTCTAAGGTCTATTTCTGTCAGCTACTGTAGGGCCAGAGCCAGCATCGTGTCTGAGCTAGGAAGTGCCAAAAAGAACACTGTCCTATTCATAGGCTCCCGATGTGAAAACTTCCTTAAAGCATCTTAAGGGTCAGGGCTAAAGGAAGGGGAAAAAATGTAAAATCTCATGTCTGTGCTGCAGCTCCTGTACTCCTGTATAGAAATTACACAAAGCCCCATGCTGTGGTGAGATGTTCAACCACGACATTATGGACTTTTCAGCCAAATCGTATATAAATTGGTCAAGTATTGTTCTAGATACAATTCCAGCTGGGGAGGCCAAGAGCTTGGTTATGCAATCCTGCACACACATGGTTCAATTTAGGGACAGATATTTTTAGAGGGTCACAGAGGATATCTATAATTCACCCCAGATCTTAGAGTGAGTAATATATAGGCAAGTTTGCAACAATCCTGGTTTCCTAGGCCAGCAATTTGGATTGCTGATGACACTCTGTGCATGCAAGAATGTTAGATAAAGTCTAAAGGAATATATCAGTAATTATGCTAATGTAAGTAACCTATGGGATATATGAAATGAAACTGGGCCAGATCCCAAAGTTCCATCATGTCGAGGCCAAAAAAGTGACAATCATTGAACAAAAACAAAAACATCAACCAAAAATTCTCCTTATAAGAAGTTCAGCAGGCTTCGGCCAAGTGAGTGTAAACACCTTTGTCCTGAGCTGAAGGGATGCACAATACAGGCCTGCGTCACCGAACAGCCCCCCTGCCTGTAAACTGAGCGATAAGGCAGCAGGGACAGGTGCTTCCTGTGAGTCACAGAACGCAGAGCTCAGCCCCTTCGTTGCTCTCTCCAATCGGTGAGCTTGTTTCTGTCCTTTTGTGTTCTTCACCTGACAAAACAAAGCTGCAGGTTGGATACATCATCGGCAATCCTGGGGTCCTTCGGACCAGCACTTACCCAGGAAGAAAAACATGAACCCTGTATTCTGCCTGGGAATTCTGCCGCCTCCGCGTTCCCGAAACAATAGACGAGTTCTCCACGGCGATCACTAACTTGGGCACTTTACTATTGAGCTGTTTTTCTCCTGCTGTAATGAGGGAGGATAAACAACATGCACCTGAACAGACCTAAACAAAATGTCAGTGCTGGACTTGAGGAGGGAAATGGTGACAAAGGGCAGACAAAACTTACAGTCTGGTAGAAAACTGTTGATGCAGCATTTGTTTATCATGTGTACATTCTGCTCTTGTTAGGAGGCAGGGGGCAGAGCATAGGGTCAGCCCTGACACAGCACCCCTAGAGCAGAGACCATCGAGGGCCTTGCTCGAGGGCCCAAAAGTGTCAGCGTGGTAGTGCTTGGGCTTGAACAGCTGACCTTCTGATCAGTAGCCTGATCACCGAGCCAGCACTGCAGTGTTGGACCCTTGCGATATACGAGTCTTATTTGATTTATGGAGCTATTATAGTCTGGGAGCAAAACCCAGAAAATATGGTTCCGGTTGCAAGGGCAGGGATTGAAAGTAGACTCATTTGAACGATGATGAATACAGCACTTTTAATAAAAAATATTCAGGACTGAATGTGTGGGGGAAGGTCCAACATCAATAGCTAATATTTAAATAGGATTCAACAAGATACATTTCCAGAGCCCTTTTTAAGTTTTGATCGCAGGTCATTACACATGATTTATCATATCATAATTGGTGAAGTCCAACATGCAGTGCAGGAATTTGTTGAACAACATGGTTAAGCACTGCCAACAATAGACTTGCATGCTCTTCATTGGTGCAATACAGCCAATACGACAGCCATCCAGACCAGGAAGCCAAGTCAGCAACATCAGTGCTTTCTAAATGGGAGGGATATAGTACTCTCTCTCTCTCTCTCTCTCTCTCTCTCTCTCTCTGTGTGTGTGTGTGTGCTGTAGACAACACACAGCCAATTGTAGACACCTGTGAGCTCATGGAAGTGGAAAAGTACGAAGTGTGTGCTTTCCACCACGTCTTCGAGGAATCGTGTACAAGCCTTCACCCGCTCTTAACTGGTAGTTGGAATTGGGAGGTGAGCAAATAAAGGAGGAAAAACCCGAAAGAAAAAAGCAATACGTACTGTATACAAATACTTGCATTTGAAACTTTTTCAACACATCTTCATCACATGTGACACACACACGTGGAAAAACGTGTGGGCTCGATTGTCTTTTATTGTAATAGTAAATATTCTGTAAATGAAATACACAGGCCTTGCATCTGATTTTTCAAACTACAGCAGGTGAATACTCCGGTACGCTGGTGAGTCATAAAAGAGGCTCCTGGATACACGGATCATCATAACACAATCTCTTCTCTTTTTTTGGTGCTGTGCGTAAGCAAGTGCTGAAAGGAAATCTTCCGCTTGTTTTGAATCACCGAAACTGGCCCTGGGTATACGCCATTTCCCGTTTGGTCCCTGAGCAGGAAATAACAGGATCTCAGTATATGCTCTACTGTTTGGTCATGATTTGAGTTCTTTTGATAGAAATCGGTCTATTAGTCACAGTTCGCGGTTCAAGGGCGGCACATTTAAAGGGTGAGAAATGTAAACTAGTTTGCATTATTGCTAGCTAGACTTCATATAAAAAAAAATCAATCAGTCTCCCCAGGATTTCGTGATCACGACCATTAACGCAAATTTAATGCAGTTTAACCAACAAAAATTATTCATTCAGATGTTCTTTCACAAATGCAGAAGTAAAATGTTTTGCGCTGCGTGCAACGTTGTGGTGTAATGCATACGGAAGCTGTCGAATGATACACTTTCTTACACAGGAAAAAAATTATTGGAGCGTGACCGATAAACATGTACAAAAGGCAAGACAATTCCATGTGACGAAAGCTGTTGAATCCTGATCTATTTCGAGTGTAGAAAGCAAACTTTTGTGTTTCTTCCATTCGTATTTACATTATGTCAAATGATGCTCAGTGTTTTTCTCACTCTGTGTTTCTGTGCACTTTGTCATTTAAACTCCCTGAATTTTACTCAATTAAGGTGTCGAAGAAACGGGGTTCATGTTTGACGGAAGTTGAAATTATTTGACTTGAAAGTCTAAAAATTAAGCCATCCGGTTTTCTAAGCACATTTACAGGAATATGCTGGGATTATTTGCTTTGTTTTCTGCTTCATTTACTTTGACGTTTTGTGCACTTTTGACTGCACTATTTTTTAACTGCGTTTATGTGATATTTATTTTTAACATTTGTTTTTTCCATTTTTTTTATTTTTTTTATTCACAGACACTAAAAAAATATTTCATTGTAACTGGCCACTGTGGATGTTGTACTGTACGCACTCTGATATTCAGGAATTTTTTGCTTGGCAAATAGGTCATATTTTGTTAGAATTTTTGGAAATCTTTTTGTTGAGCCTAAAAGGTTGTGTGAAGTGTAGCTGTAGTTGTAGTCTAGTTCTCACGGGAGCAACTTGCTGTCCCTTTAATTATTTTTTTTAAAAAGCACCTTATTTCTTAATTCTCCCTTGCAATTTCATTGCACCAAAACACCTGAAATTGCGACACAATTTTTTTCAGCGGAATCAGAAAGTGACTGTAAAATCCTGAAGGGACGGATCAACGAGCGTCTGAATTCCTAGTGTATTCGTTGAGCTGCAAAATATACGTGTCCTGGTTTGTCAGGCGGCGCATAAACACACTCGTCATCTTTTCGGTAACACTTAGTCCTGAAACACAATCTGGTGCTGAGAAAGAATGCACCCTGGTGTGTGTGTTTGAGAGTGTGTAAGTCCTCAGGGAAGTGGTACAATTAAGACAGCAGACAGTGTACTGACCAAACTACGACCATGGACACATTTTCCGAATAACTCCTCTCGTTTTTCCCGGAAGTACGTGCCACATTCCTCACTACAACCGGGATCCAGGAGGGAAAAACAGCGGTTCAAAAAGTCAAAGCCAGAACACAAGCAAGATGACACAAACATTTACAATCTGCCCCGTGCTGAGAGGTCAAATTCCTTTATTATGGGATGTCGGGCCTTAAAAAGGAATACTGTGTTTCATCGCAGTTCTCTCAAAACAAAGCAGGAGAAGATTAAAACTGGACCGAAGCTTCAAAGAACGCCTTGTTGCGTTTTTTTTTTTTCTGCTGCCGAAAAAGATTAACAGAATTCTCGGGACGATCAAGATTTGTTTTCTTAGTCGCCAAATAAACCGTTATGGACGAATGAGAGTATCAGGGTTTAGCAGAGGATGTACCCAAAAGTGTTTTATTAACTTTGAGTTTACGATAAAAAAATGTTTTCTTTCAGGTTTAAAAGAAAGAGGACGCATTAATCCACTTTACATGAAGATGGAAGACAAACACTGTAAAAAAAAAAAAAAAAAAGAGAGAAAAATCTACAGATCAGCCAGGATGCTGACACGGAAGCGCGCCCTGAGCACAAACACTCATGTGTGCATTAACAGAGGAAAGATTTAAAGCTCTTACAAATGTTTGCGTAGTGCCTTATGCGCTGACAGCAGGGCGGGTTTCGGGTATAAAAAGTGAGACGTATGGAGGATGGTGTCAATATTTATAATACGAATTCCTGTCAGGATTTCTGGTTACGGTGCGCAGCGGGCCGTCGCTAAGACAGGCAGGTAAGAGCAGCTGTGTGGGGGACGATAAGACAAAGAAACGGCGGGGGAAAGAATCATAGCGACGAAAGATCGCCTGCGTCTGCCGACTTTTACACGTTGTTTGTTTTTTACACTTTCGCTCATAATTTCTCTCAGAAGGTCAACATCTATAATATCTATCTAGTCTAGATGTTGATCTCTCCAACAACGGTTGAAAATGCATTTAAAAATTAACTTTTAATCCATAAAAAATTTTATTAAATTGATTCTTTTTCTTCTTTTACCTTTTTTATAGAATAAACATGAAAGGTTTTTTTTTTATTATTTAAAAAAAGACACAGAAAGTGTATTGAATATAATTCATCACGATATTGATATCTTTTTTTTATTGATTATATATTAAATATACCTGTTTTTTTTTTTTGGTTGTTTTTTTTTTAAACAAAAAATCTTTCATCAATCAGCTTTCAAAAGAGCTTGGTTTGACTTTTTAAGCCTCTTCGAGCTTTTTAAATAAATTCTGGCTCATGTAAAGATTCTCATCAATGCCACAAACACAAACACACTTCAGGGTCAAAGAGGTGAAAAAGATTGTGAAATGCGCGAGTCACATTCTCATCCCAAATCTCACACAGAGTTCAACAGTAACCCCACTGGAGGACACCTGAGTCATCCCTGCGGTTTCTCCGTGTGTGTGTGTGTGTGTGGAGGAACAGGTCCTGAACTAGAGCTCTGTCCGGTAACTCAATGAGTTACCTTTTCAAAAAAGCGCCATGTAAGGTTGCACTGGTGAGATTGGTGAGTGAGTGAGTGACTCCGCCTTCACGAATATGGCGGATTCTGATTGGTCAGAAGGTGTTAATTCAGTTTCATCATCTTCACTTGCTAGTTTATTATTAAATGCATTTGTACTACTGATTTTATAGCAGTTTTTGTACTCTACTACTTGTACTACTGCTTTTAATGTAACATCTCAAGCACTGGCACACTTTAAAAACAGGCTTGTTTAATGCAGAGTTGTTCATATGATAATTTTTCCATCATTTATGGAAGGATCCTAAAGGAAGTTTCCCAGCACAAGAACATTTTCAGAACAGAAGAGGGAAAAAATGAGAGGGCAAATCTAGTAAGGGAATGAATGCATGTTTATTGTTGCTGTAAAAAAAAAAAAGGATAAAGCCTGTAAAAGCTTAAAATGTATAACAGGCGTTGAAGTCAAACCAGGACAGGAGTAAAACCATTTAACATTTACAGAAGACTTTAAAAAATTACTGGTTTACACGTTATATACTCCATCAACGTGCCAATGGTTGAAAGATTGATTTGACGGCATGTCTTTCTTTTTACCTGTTTATACGCATGGTGTTCAAGTCAAACCGGGACTTGTGACGCAGTTTCTGCTGCATGAAGCCTTAAAAGCGTCTGACTGACGGTGACTCCATGCGCAGTACTTGTGATGAGCCGCATCACAGTAACACATTTAAATTACGCATTGTAAAGAAGACCGTACGTCTGTGAATGACGATCCCAACTGAGATGGTCACACAGTCGATCCCGTGAACATTCAGCGAGTGGAACGTCTGATCCTTGAAAATCAACAGATAACTTCTCGCCACTTGCATCTGTCTGTGTGAACTGTACACACACACTCATTCACCATCACAGCATGCATGTTACAGGAACTCGACTGGGAGTTACTGCAACATGCCCTCGTACAGTCCTGACCTCGCTCCAAGCCAATTTCACATGTTTGGGACAATAAAAGAGTTCCTGGGAGGCCGGCGTTTCAGACATGAAGCAGGCAGACCGATCATAGCTCTGGCGTCCTGAGAAAACTTTCTACCTTGATGGTATCCAAGCACTGGTGAAACACTGGGATAAGTGCATTGGTGTATCAGGGGATTATATAGAGAAATAAAAATGAGGTATTGCTCTCATAACTGTGTTCTGTTATTCTGCACAATCACAAGTCCCGATTTGATTCAAGCACCCCGTGTATACTGCGCCATTAATTAAATAAATAAATAAATAAATAAATAAAGTGAATGTTGTGATGCTTGATGAATTGCTGCAGCATAACCTGAATAACACACTCCAGACATCTGCGCTCCTATTTTACATAGTGCTGCATCACACCACCGCAGGGTGTGTTATTTTTGTATAACCTCTTAGTCTGTCATCGGTTGCTTCTTACATAACATCCTCCCCTATTTTTTCTCTCAAATGTAAGGGAAAACCTGAGCTGGGGTTGCGTTAACAAGAAAGCAAGGTCTCGTAACTGTGAATCGTCCCCTTATAAAAACAGAATCAGTCTTGTCGCATCGACACCTGAGACCAGGGGAGGGGGGGGGTTGGGGTTTACGTCCACCTGGTCTTTACCACGAAACCTTGCAACCGATGAGCGTGTATACGTGTCTCTCGGTGCACGTCACTCTGCGCAGTTGTTTAGGTGAACGCAGCTCTCTGAAAGGGCGCCCGGGTTCAAATCGGCACGCAAACCCCAGAGCTGATTCACTTCCTTCGAGATTAAAAACACCTTTGCAGGCAAGTGTTGCAAATATGTTCGTGGGGGTCTAAACTTTGGAACATTCCTCATCTGTAGTCGTTTAGAGCGCTGGGTGGCAGCTGTGGCCGCAAGATGCTTCTCGTGCTAAGTCTTGTTCGTTTCGTTTTATCTGTTCCCGTGCGAAGTCTTCCGAGTGCGACGAGAAGTCTGCAAACAATACGGGAAATAAAAAGTTTGCTCGGTGAAGCCTTAGAACGCTACGGAGTAAGAAGGAGAAAACAACTACAAAGCAAGAATTCGAGTAAATCTGCCACACAACCGAAGTGTTTCGACCCCCAGCAAAACAACCGAGCGAACATATGAACGCTATTAACGTTGTTAAAATGTTTGTAAGCCCTTTTGGATCGTGAGCCAAAAAAAAACAAAAAAAAACTGACCCATATCATGACAGACGTATCGCATTGTAAGGAAACACAAAGACTGGCGTGTAAAAAAAAAAAAAAAATAAATAAATAATAATAATAATAATAAAAATGCCAGCATTCTGGATCAGACCAAACACAGGGGCACAACTGGAGGGATCAGAAACATCTGGCGAATGCAAAGAGATGTTTGTCTGAGCTCTCGGGCTATATTTAGGAGAGCTTGACATGCTGGCGTATGCGCTGGCGCTCCACAGGGAGCAGGGTCGCTAACAACACACACACACACACACACACACACACACAAACACACACACAAACACACACACAAACACACACACAAACACACACGTCTTCGTTTCTGCTCTGATGAGCACGATTTGGAATAATCCAGAATACAGATCAATCTTGTGTGCTGTAATGTTGGCTGATTCATGAGAGTATCACAGGCTTTGGAGGGATGAAGCCTGGAGGAATGCTGACTTAGGGGTGGATAAGAAGTGAGCTTGGCCAGATTTAGTGTACTTCTCAACAATCCGGGAAAATCTGTAAATATATTAACACGTAGCAGGTTATTTATCTGTAGCTGGTCTTGTTATAACATAATTAATGCATAATATATCTGATAAAATTCTCAGTCTATTCAAACTTGTGTGTGTTTGAGATACTTTTTAAATTCTTTTTAACGGTGACTCTAATAAACAACACATGGTTTCATTATTTTTTTCATAATCCCCCATTTATCCCCCCATTTTTATCTAAAGATGCATCAAAGATCTTTCCATGCTTTGCTCCAAATGCCGGCTATTAAAGTTCGCAGGCGATAAAACGGAAACGTAACGAGATATAATGGATCCTTCTGTTCATGTTGAATCCCCAGACTTTGCATTTTCCACACAACGTTTCTTTTACGGTCTCAAGATTACTACAGACTGCGTTTGGCCTTGAACTCAGGTGTGAGGAGGAAATAAAGCATGTCAGAAATTCAATCAATTGGATATGACTTCATTAAGAGGGAAAAAAAAAAATCCCTTCACCACACCCCTGATAAACAAAAGGAGGTATGTTGCGTAAGGAATGACACGTGGCAGAGTGTGAAAATATACACAAACTGAAAGTTACATAGCACTTATGGTTGACGTTCCTTCCATTAAGCTTAAATCTTGAAATCAAAACTCGAGTAATGAACTGTTACTATGGAAACGATAATGTTTTCTCATATAGAATCATGTTGCAGCTGGAACGTCCACAGGATGTTATACAAAAATAATTCTCACCTTCCAACCAATCAAACTGGATAATTTAAATCAGGAAGTTTGACAGACAGTTGTCATGATTGAAATCTGCTTTCTCCGTTTCTCTCTTTCTGTTTCTGTTTCTCTCTCTTTCACTTCCCCTTTACTCTCTATTTCACTCTTTCTTTCACTCGCTCACCTGACTCACGTCCATCCTCCTTCAGTCCTGCAGGAATCATTCTGATGCTCTAGTACTTCTTGCCTCCTCCTGAACTTCTGCCTCACCTCGCTCGACCCTGAACGCCAAACAACACTTCACACAAGTCTCATCCTTGACTCAGCTTTTAATCTCTGCCCGATCCTGTAGATATGTACCTCTGAGCTTCTGCTGTAATCCTCAGACCTGTCCTGGTGCTTTATCTGCTTATTCACTGTTTATGTACTTATGTACTGTTTCAGGCTCCTGGCACCTCTGGCTTGTTCAATAGGGATCCAAATCTACATCTTGGTTTCTTTAAAGCTGCACTGTGACAAAGTATACTGTTAAATGAGCTATATGCATACAAATAAATAAATATTTAACTGAATCTATAGACTGATTAAAGCTAAATTAATTCAAATTGGGCTGAGCGGGATATAATGATATAATATCAATTTTATGTCACAGCACGCTTTGCCAAGATATGGTTCGCATGCACACACACACACACACACACACACACACACACACACACACACACACACACACAGTCAGCAAAAAAAATTTGTATACACACTTCAAGAAAAGAACTTGCATATAAAATATTTAAATACAAAATGTATTGCTATACATTATATATTCATATGATAACATTATTCATATTATATTAGGATAACATACATAATACTAAGATACTAAGTTATAATACTAAGATACCATACTCTGACACGATATAATATATATACAAACATACATATACATACATACACACACACACAGGGGGATGGAAAATTAAACCGAAACACTGGAAGCTGGAAAACGAACTTGCGGAAGATGTCTGAAAGGGATGTCCGGGTGCTAATCCGCAGTGTATCCAAAAAACATAAACCCACAGCTGCCCAACTCACTGCAGAATTAAATGTGGACCTCAACTCTCCTGTCTCCACCAAAACTGTTCATCTGGAGCTCCACAGGGTCGATGTACACGGCCGGGCTACTATAGTCAAACCTTTGGTCACTCGTGCCGATGCCAAACGTCGGTTTCAATGGTGCCAGCAGCAAATATCTTGGGCTGTGGACAATGTGAGACATGTATTGTTCTCTGATGAGTCCACCTTCACTGTCTTTCCCACATCCGGGAGAGTTACGGTGTGGAGAAGCCCCAAAGAAGCGACTGTACCACCCAGACTGTTGCATGCCCAGAGTGAAGCATGGGGGTGGATCAGTGATGGTTTGGGCTGCAGTATCATGACATTCCCTACTGTAGGCCCAATACTTGTGCTAGATGGACGCGTCATTGCCAAGGACTACCGAACCATTCTGGAGGACCATGTGCACCCAGTGGTTCCAACATTGTATCCTGAAGGCGGTGCCGTATATCAGGATGATAATGCACCAATACACACAGCAAGACTGGTGACAGAGTGGTTTGATGAACATGAAAGTGAAGTTGAACATCTCTCATGGCCTGCACAGTCACCAGATCTAAATATTATTGAGCCACTTTGGGGAGTTTTGGAGGAGCGAGTCAGGAAACGTTTTCCTCCACCAGCATCACGTAGTGACCTGGACACTATTCTGCAAGAAGAACGGCTCAAAATCCCTCTGGACACCAAGCAGGACTTGTATCTGTCATTCCATGACTTGATTGTGGAGGCCCTACACCATACTAATGAATTATTGTGGTCTAAAACCAGGCGTTTCAGTTTCATTGTCCAACTCCTGTATATAGACACATTTTTTCTTGCCTTTTTATCATTACATTTTTATATTCCTTTATAAATAAAAAAATATATATATAAATACAAAATGAAAAATCAAAGTTGTACCATTATAAACTAATTTATTTCTGCATTAATGCCCTGAACTTTGTATTTATGAGTACACTGATCAAAGCTCCGATTAAAAAAAATAAACTCATAGCATGAAGTTGAAGTAAAAACATACCAAAGGCAATTTTTTAAATTTCATTTTCATTAATACGTATTATTTATAACAAATTCGTCAACCCGGAGACAAAACTTTTTTTTTTTTTATCTCAGTTAGATTCCCACATGAAATGAATTTTTAAGCATCATATTTTTCATTAAAATAATTTTTTTGTGCTTAACATTTATTGTGCAATTCCTCATGTGTTTAAAAACATAATGTTTTCAGTCTGTGGAACAAACACATTTCCTGTAGCCAATCTGCATTTTTGGACTGTTGTATCTGCTTTCCTAAAATAAATGGAAATTCATTGGAATAAATAAATAAAAATTCTGACGGATAATAAAAGTTGGTATGTACAAAAAAAAACCCTAATTAAAAAAAATCCCCTCCAAATCAGACTTGACCCAAATTTCTCAACTTGTTGGCTTGAGCACCTGCTCGGCAGTTCGCTGCATATCTACCAGATGCGGCTTGTTTGACATGACGTGACGGCGTAGCGGGAATCGCCCAGCTGTTCCCTGTTCGTCCTGACATGCACGGTGAGGCACGAGGGGATTCTGAAAGTGCGAAATCATGAAAAAATCTCCCTAGTTCTCTTAAATAGAATTTTGTAACAGCATGGAATGTCCGATGCCTAACCAAGAACATGTTGCATGTAATGAAAAATAAATCAATTAATCAGAACGAGAAAAAAAAAGGGGGATAATTTTGCAGTGTTAGAATAAATCATCACGGCCGTGAGATGTATAACAAATTACGCTTGAAATAAACTGGTACACCTCAGGAATGCAGCCTGTGAACAATTAAGACTTCGGTTGATACACATGAAGGTGTTCCTCAAGTGTGCAAGAACGTCATTCAAAGTTAAAGCTGTGTACGGATAAAGTGAAACCGTCAGAGTCTGTATAGGATATTTCTGTACAGTTCTCACATGAGGACCATCAGGTACAATTCTTTTGCCAAACGTCTTTCTCTTGGAAGACTTTGATTAAGAAGTTTAAGAAACTGTATTTGTTTACACCTGTGGAATATTGACTTCATATCAGTGCAATATTTTCTTTTATGCTAGCTTTATCTTTCTCGTATTACTTTTTTTTCTAACATATTTCAGTGTGTATCTAAGCTTTTCTCCACTCTGTATTTTATCTTGTTCACGTTCTTACCTGCACTTTTTTACCTGTCTGCAAACTGCTGTAACAGGGGAAATTTCCCACCATTTTATTTTCATTTTATCTCATCTTATCGTTTCTTATCTCTTCTCATCGTATCTTATCGCATCGTACTCTATCGCATCTTACTTATCATATCTAATTTCATCTCATCTCATCGATATATTTCTCATCTCATCGTGTCTATCTCGTCTTATATCATCTTATATCTCATCGTATCATAGCCCATCTCACATCATCGTATTGTATCTCATGACGAGTTCTTAGTTATAATGAGAAACCATGAGGAAAAAACACCATGTACACAACAGTAGTGTCTGAGTCTCAGGAGGATAAAGCAATCATAACTAATCTCGGAACATCTCCTTAAGGCTTGTGTGAAACAAGAATTTCCTGTCATTTACTGAATTTAACTTTAGAAGCACTGACAGGAAATTCTGCAGGATGTCCATCATTTTGTCGGATGCAAAAGTAAGCATGTGATCGAGGTGTGAAACGGTATCCGTCTTTCGCCAAAGAAAAACATGCATTCATTAGGCTAAAAAGAAGCAGAACGTGCTCTTCTCCATTTAATGGAAAAAAAAACGGGTCAGGGGTAGCTCAGGGGTTACGGTGTTGGACTGTGGATCAGAAGGTCCCAGGTTCAAACCCCAGCACCACCAAGATGCCACTGTTGGTCCCTTGTGCTCAGATTTATGAGATAATAAGATACGAGTTGCTCTGGATGGGGGTGTCTGCCAAACACCTTAAATGCAAAATGACTTTTCATCACCGTCACATCCTGCACAAGCCTAAACTGTTGCCTACAACGCTAGTGTAATGGAGTCTTGTATAATTTCTGGTCTTAAACAAACACAGTTGCAATATAAATACACAAGCACTTAAAAAGCCAACGATGATTAAAATACTTCGGTTGGCAAACCACTGTTTTAGCCCTAAACTGTTGCAGGGAGCAGATGTCAAAGATTCACACTACCGCGCAAATGTTTGGGATAACTTTAGATCAAGACATGCTGACATTGTCTGAGTTAGAACTAATGATTTTGATGGAAACATTGAATGTGTCTTTGTCATCTCCCACAGGATGGATCGGCTTGATGAAGTCTTCCTCCATACCATACGGTCACGCTGCTCCCACAACAGCTCAGTAAGGTTCGGGTCCGGAGTCTGTGCTGGTCGCTCTGTTACAGTCAGAATTCCGGCTAACTTTAATTGTATGTTTTTCTGGGTGAATAAACTTCCCGGTGCATTATTAAAGCAATATATGAGCGTGATCAAGGATTACTTAAACGCTTGGTGGAGTCGCTCTGTTTAATAGAGGAACCGAGAGTATGTTCACACCCACACACACGGAGTCCTGTCATTAATTCCCGCTGAAATTCTTTGGGATGTGCTGGAGAAGACTTTACAATTGAAGCGATTCGATTTTCGGGTCATCAAAACAAGATCTCGGCCAAAACACACAGCAGCTTTCGATGGAATGTTGCGATGTTACATAAGGTTGTCGAAACAATGCCATAGCAGATACATGCCCTGATCAAAGCAACAGGCGGCCTAATTAAATATTATCGTGTGCAGCTTTTTCTTTTCTTTTTTTCAATGAATAAACAGCTACGGCTTTAACAAATTAGCCAGAGAGCCGAGTGAGATTTAGCTGGATATTTTTATGCCTACTTTAATCCTGAATGTTCGGGAAGCTGCTATCCATTTACCCCTTCAGGTTTTATACTTAATTTAGTCGTATCTGACTTGCGTTATGAGGGCACTTCCCCAACCAGGTAGGGTTGACAGAAAACTACACCTTTATGTCGCGGTGTGTAACACGTGTACATTATGCTGCAGCGTCTGCTTGAATAATTCCAGTAATAACAGTACCCAACATGCACTTTGGTTGGAATTCTTCTCCTGGCTTTCTCCATGTAAACACTCCACCTTCAGATCCATTTAATTTGGATTCACCTGAAACGAGGAGAGACGCTCTCTACAAGGTAAGTGCTCTCGTATGAATTTCACCTGTGCTTTCTTATTCTTGAGGCTGATGAATGGTTTCCACAGCAAAACCCTCTCTCTCTCTCTCTCTCTCTCTCTCTCTGTGTAAACAAACTCGGTGATCCTGTTTTCAATAGTTCATGCTCCAGTTCTATCCAGTTATTCTTACTGATGCCTGGAGCAATCATCGACTGTTGTTTCTTGCTTGTTTTTTCCGAATTTTACTAACAATTATTCTTCCGAATCTGCTGGTGGTCTTTCTGAGTCAGCGTGTACGCTGTTTGTATTTATTCATCTTTAAAGTTTTGCTGATGGGGCGAATAACCTGGCCTTTATTTATGCAAAACTGATGATGCCAGACCTTTTTGTAAAAAAAATAAATAAAAAAACTGCTGGTCCAAGGGTTATTTTCAGTACAGTAGATGTATGAAGGCAATTATGTTCAATTTCCTATAGGTTAACTGTGGACTGACTGACAAAAAGAATAATCCAGAGTGTCCAGATACTGTACATTTTTTGAATAATTGCAATAAATATATCTGACTTTTTATTTTTTTTTTAACCGGAACTGATGATGAAACATCTGGTGAATAAAGCCGTAAAAACCGAGTGACATTTACAGAAGACTTCGACCACAGTGCGATGATTAAACCTTTGATTGGTGAAAACGTAATTCCTGTAAACGTTCAGCGAGTAGAACGCTTGATCCTTGAAAATCGACAGATTACTTGTCATCAACTTGTGTAGAGACGCATCTGTCTGTGTGAACTGTTCACACAATCATTCACCAACACCACTTGCACATTACAGGAACTTCGCTGAGAGTTATTGCCACATCCCTGTACAGTCCTGACCTCGAACCAAGCCATTTCCACATGTTTGGGTCATTAAGAGTTCCTGGGAGGCCGGAGTTTCAGACGTGAAGCAGGCAGCACAATAATGACTTTGGCGTACTGAGAAAACTTTCCACCTTGATGGTGTCCAAGCACTAGTGAAACACTGGGATAAGTGCAATAGTGTAGAACTGAGTTATATAAAAAATAAAAATAAAAAAACAATAATAATAAAATCGAGTTTTTACTCTTATAACTGTGTTGCTAATTAAAAGTCCCGGTTTGACTTGAACGCTCCTCATACGTTTTCAGATATGTTTTATGAGTAATGATTTGCTTAAAAAGTTCACGTGATATTCTTTTTATGAATAAAGCAATTTTAGTACATTCCATATGTTTTTATTCATCATTTACCGCTGCAAACATGCCGACGATTAGATTTCCTACTAGAAGTGTAACTGTTGAGAGTTGGTCAGTGATCTGTATGGATTCCTCCCCAGACCACAATTTGGCATGCAGATGAACTGCAGATCAACAGAAATTTGTTTACTGTGGCAGTATGGTGTATTTTTGGGTCAAATCCTTGATGCAAACAAAAACATTTTTTGCGTGCACACAAATTGTAATTTTGTTCGCTCAAACGCTCTCCCATGACTGCAGGCTTAGTGCAGGTCAAGTTTGCCAGATCATGCTGAGAAAACACCACATGCAGTGCTGAAAAACCATCTGTACTGGAACTCGTACTGTATGTACATACGCACATTTAAATTTAAATTAAAATTGTATTCGTCACAAACACAGTCATACATAGTATGAGACCTAAAACGTAGAAAAGAAAATGGCGTATTCAAATAAAGAAATAAAGGGCCTCCGACGTGCTCGCCCTATCATTAGGGATAATTAGGGAGAAAATCTGGGAAAAATCCCCCCCGCCCCCCAAATAAAAAATTAAATAAAACAAAATATAGAAACAAATATAAAAACTTTAAGTAATAAGAGAGAACTGAAACTGAAATGTATCAGATGTTAAGGTTACAGGTTATGCAGGATAAGTTGCAGCTGAGTGCAGTTAGTCCTCATTTGTGTGAAAAACGTGCAACAAAAATGAAATAGTTTTTGTTTCCTTTATATGGTCGAACTGTGAGTTTTGTGATCCTTTGTACCAGATTTCCTACAGAACATGCAGCTGTCCACGTGTACCCTTTTTTTGTATATTTAACGTTTTGGAACGTCCGCTAAACAAAAGTTTGTTACTTACGATATAGGCGCTATAAACGTACATTCTGTTACCATGTTCCCTTTTTCTCTCTCTTTTGAAGAAGGGGGAAAAATGCAGCTACTAAGAAACCGAAAAGTTCAAAGTTCAACAGCTTCCCTTTTTCTGAAAACTGGAAGGAAAAGTTTAACCGTAAAGCTAGAAAAAAAAAATCATAATCAAAAAGTTTTTAGGAAAAAAGATTATTCAAAAAGCTTTGCTACAGCTCTGGAAAAAGAATAAGAGAACACTGCAAAATAATCAGTTTGTGTGTTTTTTTTTTTTTTACATGTATTAGTGAGGTGAATGATTATTTGTTGAAAAATTTGTTAAATTTTTTTTATGAACTGCTAACAATATTTCTCCTAAATTCAAAATATAACTATTGTTATTTAGGGTGGATATTTAAAGGAAATAACATCCCCACAACACATCAAAATAACCCGAGATCATGAAGTATTTTGAGCTTTAATGACTCGAATAAAACAAAAGGCAAATAATTTGTTAATGCTTTGGCTAAATAACATTAAGAAATCATTATTTGGCGGAACTCCAATTTGCAGTTACAGCTTTCATGCGTTCTGGCTCTCCACCAGTTTTTCACATTGCTGTTGGGTAACTTTATACCACTCTTTGCAAAAAAGGAGAACAGCTCAGCTTTGCTTGATGGTTTGTGACCCTCCAGCGTCCTCTTGATGACATTCCAGAAGTTTTCTGGAGTAAATCGCAGTGATCTAAAAAAAATTTCCAGAGCGATATAATTATCAATTGAATTTAATCACAACCTGTTTTTGGCATGTTATGTGCTTTGCATCAGTAAAAAAAAAATCCTGCACAGATAAGATTTTTGGCCCGAAAAAAAAAAAAAAAGAAACAAAGAAAGTTTTTTATTTATCCTGTCATTTCCGGTCCAAGGTTGTTCTCGTTTGCTTCCAGCATGCCTCTGTAAACAGATAAACAAACCCAGAGAGAGAGAGAGAGAGAGAGAGAGAGAGAGAGAGAGACACCGGCATCCTATGACGAACTGTGTGATCTTGTAATCCCTGAGGGAAGAGGCTCATTTACTACGACTGCTGCTCTCGAGATTTACAGCTTGTTCTTCTCTGGCTCAGATAAGCAAATATTTGGTGGCAGAGTGGGATGATTTGTGCTTTCTGATAATTGGTCCCCGGTTCTGAGTTCAGACCGCGAACCCCGACATGACCTACAGATTAAGAGCGAAGAAGAGGCGACGGGATAGAGGGGAGATCTCCCTGCTGCTGCCCTTAGAAGGCCCGGACCCCCAGCAGCGGCATGACGATAAGATTCACAAACATCCACGGGATGCAAGGATGGAATTCATTCCTCTATTCCTCATGAAGAGGGAGGGCTGGGGGGAGGGGGGGGGGGGTCAAACATTTCAGCAAACAAACACTGCATCGAAGATGGAGGAAATGTTAACAGAGATGTTAACAGAAAAAAGGGGTTCTTTCTGTGGTCATGGGAAAAACAGAAGTTCCTTCAGTTTATCATAAAGTGAAGAGGTTTTGCTTTTTTCGAGTGTTTCATCCACATACAGTTAAAAAAAAAAAAAAAAAGATACATAAGTGACTTGGGTCAAAGCTTCGAGCGAAGACGTTAAACTACTCACCATCTCCACACCCTGAGGGAACGCCGTGCCATCCCAGTCCTTTTTTGGGAAGCGCTGAATGATTTTGCCGCATCCATCCCCTGAACCTGGTGACAGGAAGGACAAGAGCACGATCACGATCGGCCAAAAAAAAGACATTACGAGCAACGGTTATACTGGGGGTATTTCCAGGACCAGTTCTGAGAAGCACTGCTCTAAACTGGTTATGTGTATGAGTCTGTAACTGATAAGTCTAAATCATTTTATTTTGAAAGAACACCAAATGGCCAAAAGTTTGTGTCTGTATGCGGTAACGTTACGACTGTCCTTCACTGGAACTTGTGCACGAAGTGAACTCCGTGGTTTGAAAAGGTTGGAAGAGCTACAGTGTCCTCCACAAAGACCTGACCTCAAACCCTGAACACCTTTAAAAAGAACTGGAACTCAAGTGTCAATGCCTGATCTCACTAATGCTCTTGTAGCTGAATAAACATAAAGCCCTATCTAGGGTGAGATATCCAGCAAGGACACATGGATATGATGGTCGTGGGTGTGTACACAAACTTTTGGCCATATATAGTGTAGCTCAAACTTTAAAGTTGAGTGTTGACTCAGTCTTTTGACCTTGGTGTGACCTTGACCTCTTTGGATCAATTAAAAAAAAATTTTTTTTTTTTTTTTAAATGTCCAAATCTTGTGCTGGACAGATGAGCCCAAAGATAAACGGAGGAATAATGAAAATGAAAAGCTTTGATTTCTGATACCAATTAACCATATAAAGTAAAAAAAATTTTTTTAAAAACTAAAATTTATAGGAACACAACCCACATCATTAAGGAGCTGCCTGATCCTACTGCTGACTAAATACAAGCTGGAGGTCATGTGACTGCACCTGACATCAGATTCTATCCTTTGTAACACTCTCGGGTCAGAACGACCAGAACAACGTGATGCAATGTTCAAGTTCATTACAGAAACTGATTCAAGCACATAGGAAATTTGCAGGATTGTTCAACTTTTGATTAAAATATTAATTTGGTCATTTCGACCTGAAACTAAAAAACCTGGAAGTTTCAGCTTTGCGTCAGGAATCGTAATTCATCCCGACGTGAATGTGGAGGGAGGCTTGAGTACAAATTATCAGGAGGTGACTCATAGAGCCAGGATCGGTCACGATAAATCAAAAGCTCTAGAACAAGATGCTTAAAGATATCTCCTTTACATGGCCTAACACACCGTGGTGCAACACATCATGTCTGAATAGCAATTTTACCTGAAATCACATCCGTCAGACGGTTAATACGATGCTGAAATCCATTCTCTAATCGACTTCCTGTCCTGTCATGACTTCAGACGCTGCCTGATCCCTTTGCTCGGTTTTCGGTTTTCTGTGGACGTCGAAAATCACTACATTGCTTCACAAAATTATAACCCTATGAAGTCGCTTCATGTTCTTAAAAGACCAAAAATAACACAAAGAAGACAAATCCTTTGACTAAAAAATGTGAAAGCAGGCAGGGCCAGGAAAGAGCACCCAAATAAGACCTCTGAGAGAATCCGGAGCCTTTAATTCATCAGAACAGGAAAAAGCAAACAAATCCAGTACTGAAGTTCATATACTACCAGTCATACACTACTACACCTTCTAACTCCATGGTGATTTTTATTTCCTTCTACAATATAAAAAATTCTGAAGGCATCCAGAAATATAAAATTTCCTTTGAACGGTTGATACTAAGACGTGTCTGCTACTCATGCTCTTGTGTTAATTGGTAATTTCTGAGGCTGGTGAGTAAATGAGCTTCTCCCCTGCAGTAGAAGTACGTTTTGGTCTTGCTTTCCTGGGAAGGTCTTCATGAGAGTCAGTTTCATCATGGTGCTTGTGATGGGTTTTGCAAATGCACTCAACACAATACTGTTCTTGGAAGAACTATTCCAGAACAGCTGACCTTCATGTCTTAAAATAACAACTGACTGTTGTTGTTGTTACTTAATGACCTAATGCCATGTGTTATTCCATTGTTTTGAAATCTTCAGTATTGTTCTAGAAGATAGAAAAAATAAATCACTAAACAAAAAACACTGAATTAGGTGTCAGAACTTTTGACTGGTCGCTATTAAAGAGGGATGTGATAATATTTTAGAGAAAGCTGTGAGTAAATATTCACTTTTACAGTCTTTAATAGAGAAAACTATGTCTGTGCATCACTTTTTATTAAAAAGCAATAAAAGAAATACAAACATATGCAACCATCATATTTTATTACAAAGAACATTAAATAGTTATCAAAAAGGAAAAAATTATATTCAATCCCAAATTAGTTTAAAATTGCGTTTTGAAAAGTTTTTTTTTTGTTGGTGTAAATAAAAAGTATGCATCCAACGAAATACTTTGATCACATACAATTAGACATTTTTTGTATAATTTTATCATCTTTATCAAACATTTTTTTACTTTTATTTAAAGAGATTTTATTTAATTTTATTTAAATCTAACAAGCCTACATTTATGTTTACATCTAAAAACACTTTGTTTACATTTCTTTTCTTTTACATCTAAAGAGATGTTTTTTGCTTATATCTAAAAGGGTTGATTATTTTTATTTACAGCTAAAGATTGTCCATTTTACTCATGTTTGGTTTATATCTATAGAGATTTTGTTAATTGTTTTAGTTTGTTTACATCTAAAAATACTAATCTAAAATCTAAAAATCTAAAGATTCAATTGAATTTTTTGTGAGGAAAGATTCTATTTTTATGTTTTATAATTGCAGTTTTTTTACATACTTTTTTTTTTTACAATTAAGTGTAAAAGTCACAACAAGAAAAATATACATATACCATATTGTAATAAAATAAACAAGCTAAAGTGAAGTTCTTGTTCATTACGTTTTTTTTGTGATTTCCCCAACTTCAAATTTCACAAACTTCCTGACATCTGAAATGAATCAAGACAAAACCCCAAGCTTGGAGGTGAAACAGAGAGACGGAACATAAGCACAATAAGAGGTTGCCCAAAGCAAAAATATCACTGTTGGCACAAAGCTCATGTTTCTGTGAGAAATTATAACGACAAAAAAAAAAAAAAAAAAAACAGATTTCACACCTGCGTCTTTTAGACAGTGGGAAAAAATGACAAGTAAAAAAAAAAAGAAAATTAATTTGTGACGTTATGCATCTTTTTAGAACCATATGCAGTTTGGTAAGGAAAAAAAAGTTTTGCTGACAATATTAATAATAATAGACCTCAATTCAGAAGAGTTTTAAGAACACTCTGCACTCTTATGGACGATCAAGTACGAAGAAAATCTTTAAATCATAAAATATTTTTAAGTTTTTTTTTTTTTTCCAGGCTGGCTTGAAAACATTTAGATGGAATAGACTGAAAACTAGACTGAAAAGATTGCTTCGTCATGTTTTTTCCATCGACACAAAACACAAGCCTAGTCTTGTGGTGTTTTTTCTGAAAACCCCAAACTAATGCAAGTGTGAAAGCACCCTAACTGGATTTAGGAAAATCTGATTTGCTTTGATGCGGGGACAATGAGCTTCCCGTAGACAGTCAGAGGAAAGGAAACACTGTTCTGGCGTAATGAAGGGAATTTACTGCCAATATGATTACACTGATCAGAACATTACGATGCAAATCATTACGCCCCGGTATTGTGTTGGTTCACTTTGTGGTTCACCTCTGGATCGGACTTGTATGTTCGGTGCATGCCATTGGTGCTCAATTGGACCGGGCTCTCTGTGAGACCAGACCGGACAGTTTGGCCTTTGGTCCCCGTGGACATGGGTGAGCCTTGGGTGCCCGTGATTCTGTCACCTGTTTTCTCTTTAAATGTTAATATGTCTTAATGTTATGGCTGATTGATGTATATGTATCCATCTGTCACCATTAGACTTGCTTATGTAATCGTCGTGGCTGGTGGTGGTGTACATCATGGATGATCTGTCGGTGACTCCTTCAACACCTGACTCCTGAAAGACACTTAAAGTACGCAAAGCTCTGGAGGATTAAAAATCAAAGCCTCGAATTGTTCCTCAGCCAAAGTGCAAGCGATGACAACGCGACCGTGGCCCGTGTTAACTGAAATCACATGTCTGAAATCCTGATAAGTCTCTCTCCTGCCTCAAGGCAAGCAAATTCCCAGCATTCCAGATGCAAAACGTAGCATCGTCACCCCGTACAGAGGGTCTTTCCAACCCAGAGATAAAACGGAGACGACAACAAGAAAACAGCAGGGAAAAGAAATTCCGGGTTGGAATTGCCTGAATGAAGACTGGAATAAAAGGAAGGGGCAAGTTTACAGGAATACGTTTCATCTCTTCAAAAGGCTCCTAAGGCTCTTGTAGGGAGATAACTCAAGGTTAGGCGGGTAAAAGTAACCAGTGCTTTGTTTTCCTATAACAATCCCATCTGCTTGTATCCCCAAGTAAATACGTCACACGTTATGTTTCATGGTATTCTCCTTGCACATGGGATATAAGCCAGACATCAGAGAAGAAAAATAAGACTTAAACCATGATAGATATTTCTACAAGAAACTTTCATCCTTTGTCTCTCGCTCCCTGAGCAGTTCTTCATAAGAGAGGGGGGGAAAAATATTCAAACATGCACTTAAAAAGGAACTTGATGTATTTAACGTCAGCTGAAAAGACAGGTGGGAGTGGGAGACGGCTTAAGAGCAACTGCTCCCAGATCTCTCCTGTTATCTTGTCGTCATCTCTCCGACACATGTGGGCTTATGGAAATATCCTCCCAGGTCAGATCCATTATTCACCTCAGTACAAACCAAGGAGTATTGCCTGACACTGTTTAAATGTCAGCATGCAAAAAAAAAAAAAAAAAAAAAAAAAAGACGTACAGTACATGCAAACAAGAAGCAAGGGCATCAGGGGCGAGTTGATCCATGATATCAGAAAGTTCAAATTCCAGGAAGTGATATGATATATGTAGACCTGAAAAAATAATCGCTGACGGGAGCAAACAAAGCACGCCGTGATGTGAACCGGCGACAAAATGTGATTCGATACGGCTGCATCAGGTCAGCCGTGAAATCAAACAATCTGAAAGTAGGAGATAAGCGCTCGCTCAAATTATACGTGCAGATGAAAGGATCGAGCTCGTGCTCATGAGCGCAAAACAAACATTGGCCGCTTTAGTGCACACCTGATGCCTGAAGCGTATCTTAACATCACCAGGTAACTCTGTGGCATCAGGTATCAGGTTTGAGCAAATCAGTTTTTCCCCAGGCTGCCAAACAGACTTAGATCTTTAATGAAGCACACACGTACATTTGGGCACCCCTTCTAATTCCATGTTCTTTCCTGATTTTTATTTCTTTCCTGGGAAGGTCTTCATGAAGGCCAGTTTCATTATGGTGCCTGATGGGTTTTGCAAATACACTTGACAATACTCTTCTTGCAAGAACTGTTCCACAACAGCTGACCTTCATATATACAGTACACTCTGAACTCACCACTCGTGATTTCACTGTGATAGTGGTTTATATGCAAACATCTTTAATCAAGTTTAATTAAAACAATTCTTTACTTTTTTTTATTTTATCCAATTTCCCCTCACAGAAATTTTACTTACTCAGGGCTTGGAGTGGCACAGTGGTAAAGTGCTCACCGTATAATCCGGAGATTGCTAGGTCGAGTTCTATAGAGAGCTGACTGGCTGAGCTCGCTCAGAGGGGTGGGATAGGGGTCATTTAGCGCTCTCATCTATCGCAGCTTTACAGCCAATCATCTGCATCTGTGAGCCCACACAAGCGGAAAGAGCGGATAGCGCTGTTCTCCAAGTTACACCGCCGCCAACACTGCGTGGCAAGCAGTTTGAAAAGATGCAGTCGGCTGGAATCACACGGTTCGGAGGAAACACGTAATAGTCTTCAGCCCTCCCTGACTGACTGGTAGTAGCCTTAATGTGGCAGGGGGTAATTATATATGGAAAAAAAATTATTTACTCAACCAAGCAATCTGTGAAAACATTCGCTAACAATATGTTTATTTCTGATCTCTCAAATGTTAACCAATGAGTCAGAACACTTAAACTAGCTGAATGCCAACAATACAGTTCTCTGACCTTCTCTGTAAATGGCAATTCATAGGTTGGAGAAATTTACTTTTTAACCTTCTGTATATTTGACAAAGTAAAAACAAGTGGAACTCGACCGTGACAGCGCCAGCAGGGACGTCTCCTCCGACGTCTAAGAAGTCAAGCTCTTCATGTGACTAATTTGTACACCAGAACTACCCTTAATTGTACTTTAAACCTGAAGGAAGCTATTGAAGGGGAAAAGCAAGACTTTTGACCTTGCAGTGACCTTGACCCTGTTCAGATCAATTCTAAAATCTCCTGGTTATAATAACTGTTGCATTACATCCAACAAACATTAAACCACTCAGTTCTTTTAGTGGATGGATGTTGTGGTGGATGTTGCATTCCTTGGCTTTCAAAAGTTGTAGTGGTGTTTTCATGAGCTTTTATAGGTTCGAGGTTTGAAATAAGTTTGGGAATTCCAAGACTTGGTGGTGTAGTCCTTGGCTTTTACTGGTTGGAGTTGGGAGTTGCAAGCTCTGGCTGTGTTTTAATTTTTAGAGTTTGGAAATGTCCACATTTGGGGTGACGTATTTGGCTTTGAATGTACAAACGGTGGGCATTCCAAGACGTGGTGGTGGTGTTGTAGTTTTACTGGTTGTATTTGGGAATTACAAGTTGTGGTGGTGTTTTTATTGGCTTTGATTGGTTGGAGGTTGGGTGATGCAAATTGTGGTGGATTTTTTGGATTTTATTATTATTAGTTGACAATTTCAATGGTTGGAGGTATTTTCGCTTTTCCTGATTGAATGTAAGGAATTAGATGTTGTGGTGGTGTTTTCATTGGGTCTTACTACGCAGCGGGTGGGAATTTCAAGATATGGTAATAGTGGTATAGTCTTTGGCATTTACTGGTGGGAATTACACCAAAATGTGGTGGTGTTTTTATGTTTTTCCTGGAAAAAGGGTGAGTATTTCAAGATGTGGTGTATAGGTGGTGTAGTGTTTAGATTTTACTGGTTGCAGTTGGGCCACATTCTTTGGCTTTTATCGGTCCGAGTTGGGAAGTACAAGTTGTAAAGGTGTTTTCATTGGCTTCTACTGGTTGGAGGTTGGGACTGTCAAGTGGTAGGTTATTTTTTGGTTTTTATTGTTTGAAGTTGAGAATTACAAGGTGTGTTGGTGTTTTCACTGGCTTTTACTACGCAGAGGGTGGGAATTTCAAGATGTGGTAGTGTAGTCTTTGGCTAGTTCGGAAGTTGCTGTGACTTATTCCTTAACCTTTTTGGTTGGAGTTTGGAATTACAAGCTGTGGTTCATTAGCCTTTGGCTTTTACTGACTGAATTTGGGAATTACAAGTTTTAATGGTGTTTTCATTGGCTTCTACTGGCTGGACGTTGGGAATTATAAGTTGTAATAGTGTTTACATTGGATTCAAATTGTTGGAATTACAAATTGTGGTGATGTATGTTTTGGGTTTTATTGTTTGAAGTTGAGAATTGCAATTTGCGGTGGCGATTTCATAGACTTCTTTGGGTTGGAGTTGGGAATTACAATTCAAGTGCAAGTAAACAAACACACCCAATCCCAACATCTGATTCGAGTGTAGGAATTTAGAGACTTAAAAGGTCGCCTTATAACTTTAAAAATAGATGATTACAGAGAAAGTGTAGTGAGTAGAAAATAAGGCGAGATGGGTGTATTTTTAGAATCATGTCATGTCATACAGAATGTGCTTTACATAAATACAAACAGAGTGCATTAAAAGAAGGTTAACAGCAAAGTGACATGATTGAACAGAAATGTCCATTATTATATTATATGTGCGGAATGAAATATGGTACACAAACTGTACAAAACAAGTCGGAAATTAAAAAAATTGTGAAAAAGAAAAATGAGTTGACTTCCACTTTTTTTATGTAGTAGGAGTTTAGAAGAAACTCCTCAACCTCAGAAAAGTAGATATCTAAGAGCAAATTGAAGTGAACATACTTCATTCATTCACAAGTCACATCACCCAACCGCATCTCTGTAATGAGGTACAAAGGAAACGTTCAGTGAGTGTTTCTCTTCTCACGGCCATGACCTTTATTATTCTTATCAGGTAGCTCACACAATTACAACTTTATGTCTGACATTTTATTAGCATGCATCAGGAGTCATTTCCTTTACAGGGTTTCCCTGCTCTATCAGAAGCACAGATAATAGAGCTACATAGAGGCAACTTGTCTCTTCTTCCACAAGCATGTCTAACGTAACCATCAGCTGTCATGTCGATGGTTCGTTAAACACAGCAGAATAGCGTGGTTTCATGCAAATGTTAAAAAAGAGAAATTAAAAACATCCCAGGTAATATTATAAAACCAACACAGACAGGGGAGGCAACGCAAAACTTCAGCCGCAAAACATTAATATTTATTTTATGTGTTTATTTTTTTTTATTTATTTATTTTTTTATATAAATATGGAGGACTTTCCATGCATTTTGTCCTTTTCCCCTTTTCCTATTTTGTACTGGTTAGGCCTTAAGCAAGCTGATTAGCTTTTTTCCTCTATTGTGACTTCATATAAGAAGATCCCGTCCCCCAGCTTGTTGCTCAACTCTGCTGTTCTACAGTAAGTGGGAGATTTGAACATGTCAAAGTGACCGTACAGACACAGGACAGATTTTATGAATGAATGATTTGAATGAAAAATGAATTCTTTTGCGGTTTCTCAGGAGCAATAGGGGGAAAAAACACAGATTGAGTTTCATCGCATCAACACTGTGTGTGTGTGCGTGTTTAGAAAAACATAATCGAAAATGATATTAAGATGGACGGCCAAATCCTCGCTCTCTCTTTTTCTTCTTTCTTTCTTTCTTTCTTTCTTTCTACACGCCATGCCAGCTTCTATGGCCAAATTCATGACGAGAATCAGTTTTAGTTATTTAATATTAAAACTAGATAAGATATTTAAAATAATTTTTTCTAAACTTTTTTTTAAAAGGTGTCAAAAGTTTAAAACAAGTTCCTCATAAGAGTAGGAGCATTACAGTCGAATAAAATATGTTTGATGGACAGGAGCGTTTTACATGATACTCTGGTGAACTTTCTCTTGATAGCAACAATTTGAGTGTCCTTTTCTGCATCTTGTATAAATGACTTGATCCCGATGAGTATTAAATAGAAATGTATGTTTTGTTCCAACATCAGGATTTATTTTATGTAGTTTGTTATGTAAACATTGATTCTCTCTCTCTTTCAGTCTCCCGTCGAACGGACGGCCCTGTACAGTATGCAGAAGGAGCCAGATAGAGGCACGTGTCAGCTTCTGTACATCTTCCCCCGGCTTTACATGCACAACCTTTGCCTCAGCGTCCCCCCGTCTCTTTGATACCGTTAGCAGTCAAAGCCTGAAGTGTGTTTCCCGGTCCTGAATCGTGTTACAGTTCGATGAAGTCATTATCTACAAAATTACATTCCAGACTTAACCTTTGTATTACAAAAAAATGCTGCGTAATCCATCCTCGGTTTATCTCAACATGCGTGATGGGAATTTAAATCTCCCCGAAAAATCCGCCCACGCAGTTTCCTCCTCGCTCTTTATCTCAAAGACACGTTCTGGAAATAAATTATCTGCATGGCCTGTACATGCAAAGCATACGGTACAAGCGCGCGCAGTAAGATGAGGCTAGATCGGCGTGGCTTACGTAATGCATTATCTCATGACTGTAATGTCGCCGCTAGGATGTCCGGGCATGTCCTGTAACTGGAACTCAAGCCTGACCTAACCTCAAAACTCTTATATTTCCGTCAGATTAAACGCTACAGGGCAAGCACAACCACTCTGCACAACATCAAATAAAGCTACATCCCGATTGAACGCTTTGAGATTGTAAATACGCATCTTATCGGGATCAGCGTCCGTGTAAACAGCGCGGCTGGAGTCTCTGATCAGGACGACTTGAATCAGATTGTCCATGTAAACGTTGACATGGTCATCAATTATTCTCAGAGAGGGAATAAAGTGCTTCGGTTTTAGTTTCTGCGCACCAAATAAGGTTGTGAGAATTCAAAAGCGAGTATGATTTAGCTCCTCATGACTTGAAAAAAAAAATCCTGACTGCATGACACTCTTTAATTCTCTTTCTATGCAAAGCCTTACGGACTGTGAGCCAAAGCACTTCACAGCCACTCCACACCGAGTCTGCTCCAAAATACAGAATAAAAAAAAAAAATTGGAATGGATCGAGAGCACAATTTGTAATTTTGTTGTGAATGCATACGAATGTTTCTCTACTAAATCTGTATCTGCCTGTACACTTACATTAGTTTTTTTTTTTTTTTTAGTTAATTTAATTTATATTTACACATGGGTTATGTGTAATTAATTATTGTTGCATTACAAAAAAT
>JAAGKR010005950.1:0-24494 GCA_011419295.1 Clarias macrocephalus
CACACAAAGAAAGAAAAAAAATCGAATTTCTAACAGCCTATCCTCCCATTTCTTACTTTTGCTCATTAGCATACACAACACACACACACACACACACACACACACACACACACACACACACACACACACACACACACACAGAAAGGGAAAAAAAAAATCTAATTTCTAACAGCCTATTCTCCCATTTCTTACTTTTGCTCATTAGCGTACACACATACATGTATACACACACACACAGACACACACACACACACACACACACACACACACACACACACACACACACACACACACACACACACACTATCAAAGAAAATCTGAAATTTTCCAATTTCTAACAGTGTATTCTCCCCTTTCTTGCTCTAGCTCTTACACACACACACACACACACACACACACACACACACACGCACACACGCGCACACACACACACACCAGATTAGGATTCATCTGATTTTGGTTTAAGAGCAAGTTTTTTGTATTTATTGTTTTATTATGAATAATCTATATAAATATATAATATAATATCTAATAAATATCTAATCAGGCAGTTTATACATTTTGTGTTTTTTATTTTTAACATGAATTCAGACAGGCCAGACCTGGAGTGTTTTCTGATCCCCTTCAGTTGTCTCAGTAGTCCCAGTTTTTTTTTTTTTTTGCATGACTCATGTCTGAACACTACTAATAGTTCTTGAATGATCCTACTGAATTATTCTACAGCATGTGTGTGATATACGTAGTGTTTGCATGCGTTTTATCTTCCACAACCCCACACAGCTAAACAGGGAAAGATGTAAAAAGGTGTTATAAAACAGTTCACTTTTGTTTTACCTGCTTTCCCCCCCCCAGACTTCCAAATGAGAGCATTTCAGCAATGATGTTTCGCTGTTGTGTAAAGCTACCATTTTGAATGACGGTTCATTACGACACAGCTGTTACACTGTAGTGAGAGAGTGATGGCGTGAACAAGTGGTCTGAGAGCTCAGCAGTGCTAAAGTGACTAGAAAGAGATCTGAGCCTCCTCTTGAGTCTACTTGTGCTGAACACCCAAAGCACTGAGGCTATTTCTAGCCATTTCCCCTCTTGGGTCCTCTGTAAAAAGACCGAGTCTGATTCCTACTGTATGTGAGCTATAACTACAAGTATATAATATAAACTCTAAAACTTAAGATTGTAATAAGTAGAGATGGAGGAAAAACTTGATTCAGTTACATTTTTACATTTTGCAATTAAAAAAAAATAAAAATACAGTGTGTGTGTGTGTGGCAATTCATGTATCACCACAAATTTTCTAAACACCTTTTTAATTTCTATATGTTTACATTTCAGTTCATCTATAATCCTGCAGGTGGTGCACTCTAAACTATTCACACATCCCGTGTGTACACTAAATTATTTGCTAAGTTTGTTTAGAATTGTAAAAAAGTCTGAAAAAAACTGTTAATAACAAATTGGGATATTTAAAAAATATCTTATCTTATACTTACAGAATTGTAATACAAATTGAATTGGCACCTACAGTGGTGTGAAAAAGTGTTTGCCCCCTTACTGATTTTTTTTTTTTTTGCATGCTTGTCACACTTTAATGTTTCAGATCATCAAACAAATGTAAATATTAGCCAAAGAAATGGCTTTATAAATTTGTATAGGCTGATAAATCTTTATTAATTTTAAATTATTTTTTAATTAATTAAATAAAACATTTAATTAATAAAAACAAATTATAATTTTTTTATTAATATTTTTTTAATGTTTAAAACATTTTTTAAAATAAGGGATTAATTTAAAACTAATGGGGAGGAGGGTAGTTTTGGATTTAGTTTTCCCTTAATAATAAAAAGCTTCATTTAAAAACTTCATGATTTGTTTACTTGTGTTATCTTTGAATAATATTTACATTTGTTTCATGATCTGAAACATTAAAGTGTGACAAACATGCAAAAAAAAAATAGGAATCAGTAAGGGGGGCAAACACTTTTTCACACCTCTGTAGGTATGGAGATAATATCGTATGAAGAGGTCCTTGGTTGATTTTTATCCCTAGTAATAGGAGTGTACATGGTATTTTGGTCTGTCATTTGGTCTGTCTGACACAGTGCAGTACTTTTAGCAGATGTATATTAAGCTACAATTTTACCTCAAATAATTACAATAACTGTATCATTATTTCATGGCTAAATTAAACAGTGATTAAAATATTATGAAGTTACAACAATTTAAATGTGTCGAAAAAGTTGGAACCGCATCGTTGGTAGAGGCGTAATTTATGGCTCGAAAATGCATTGTATCTGTGTCATTTCATCAATATATGAAATTTATATGTGAAAAGTAGAACATCTGCATGCATCTTGTGGCACTAACACCAGCACCAGACACCAAAGCATGTCAGAGGTTTATCGAGTATGAATGCATCATAAGCCTGGAATTAAACCCTGACCTGGGGCTGTATGGTGAACTCAGATCTGTAAAGTCGTTTTTTTTTTCAGTGAAGAATTTGTGCGAGTCTTTCTACAGATGTGTGAATGTATGAATGAATAAAGAAATGCTCCGCACCACACTGACGCCACTGAATGAAGTTAAAGTTATTGAAATCCCAGTTTAAAATGAATGCAATTGAAAGAGTTGTCTGGAATTCACGTGAAAGATCTCAGACTTCCTGTATTCATTCATCGTAGTGTATAGTGTGTATCTGCTCAGCTGCTTTCTAATTTAAAATGAATTAACGAGTTTCTCTCTCTCTCTTTCTCCCCTCATGCACGTGTGTGTGTGTGTGGACGTGACCATGTGCATCACCTCATCTTTTGCTGCTTTGCTGAGTACAGGTAAGTGTTTTTTATGTTCCTAGCACAGTATTGTCGTGTGGGTTGTTTGTGCTTCCTAGGAAAGCGGCATATTGTAAATACATGCAAATCTTCCCGTGGTTCATCTGTGGGCCGTTCAGTTCAAAAATCAGTTGTCATTAGGTGTAAGTGTCCAGTCCGTTCAGGCTTGTCTGAGTATATGTCTAAAGGGAAAGGCATGAAATTGTCGTCTGGTGGTGGAAAGTGTAGCACAATAATGAATGAAGTTCGGCGGACCCAAACCCCATCTCCATCTGATCTGAGCTGTAACTACTACACGTCTCTACTGATTCAAGATATAGGATATAAAGTGTACAAGATACATACACTTTTTCAGACAGGTACTCACCAGTTGCTTATTTTACATATTTATTTATTTATTTATTTATTTATTTTTAAAGGAAGAACCCTTCAGGATGACGTCCAATGTCAGAGTAACGTCTTTTTTCACAGTGAGATAAAGTTGAATAAAGGATCCCAACATAATGCAACCTCAAAACAAAACAACGCATTTTTTACTTTTATTTCGATCCATTATAACGGTTACCATCCATCCGCACAACATCTGACCACATCCATGGTCCAAGAAGTTTTTAACGGTTTCGAAATCTGATCGGATCTCTTGGTGTTGTAATTCTACTTCTCAAATTATTTTTATTTTGGAAATTATTACCATGATCATGTAGTGCATCTTAGCGCTCTCAGATTGGACTATATTATGGTGTCAAACTGCATCATGTCTGCGTTCACAGAACAGATCTCAGACCAGCAGGTTTTTTTTTATCCTTCTGGCTGCTTTCCAGTTTAATGTTTTTGTAAATTGCTGTTTAAAAAAAAAAAAAAAGTTTTATGTTCATGTGTGGTCCAATGGTAAGCACGCAGTGCTCTCGTCTCTACAATCAGAATTTGAATCCTCCTCTGAAGCTTTGAAGTCATTTCCTGCGACATTGCGTTAGGAGTCATTCGTTATCCCGTCATCCTGTAGTCAACCTTGTTCCGACATCATTTCATCAAAGTCATTCTAACTTTAAAAAACGACCTACTTACACAGTTTTCCCGCCATCAGTAACGTTGCCAAATTAACAATGTTTTGACAAACAAAAAGTTATGTCTGGGAAGGCTAGACAATAACAGCGATGTCATCCTGGTCAGCCAGTTTCTGCCGCGATCTGCACACGCAAGGATCAGACGGCGGCGTTAAGAGAAATAATCCGTAGCCAAAACAAGACTTTTATCTACTGGTGGTGGTGTGGGGAATGTTTTTTTTTTTTTTTTTTTTTTTTCAGCACACATTAAGCTCATCTCACACTCATTCTGTGAACATGCTGATGAGTCCAATGTGCTTGAATGGGCAAAACGCAATTAGTTTTCTCCTGTGATGTGTTTAAACACTGTTCCTGATGTAGACCCTGGATGTACCTCACCCCTAACCAGCGTGACGTGCTTACTGAAGATAACGCTGAGATTGTAAACATTTTGATCTCGTATCATTTTGCTTTCAGCACATATCGTCTCATATGGAGTTGTGAAATAGCTAACCGTTCACGCGTGAGGGGTTCACATCATGGTGCCATGTAAACCATGAACACAAGCTCGAGAGAGAGAGAGAAAAATGTTCCCGAAACTGGATATGGAACAAGAGCTGTGTGAATGACCTCAGGGTTTGAGATGGATTTGAAGGAAAGGTAAAAAAAAAAAAAAAAAGCGCACTTGAAAAGGGAAGTGGCCGGAATGTTTGCATTCTGCATGTGTAACGGTTTTAGTGTTTACCCCGTTGTGGCTTTCTGAAGGGCAGATTTACCAGGGGGAAACAATAGACCGGTGTGTGTGTATATAATGAGTCCATTTCCATTTTACTTCTCCTTTGTTCTCAAGTTCGTTCTATACATGCCGTAATGTGTGTCTGCTGATGGAAAAGTGCCTGGTCTGAGCCAAAGCCTGTGCGTGCATGCGCGTGCGTCTCCTTTATGTGAAACAGAAGCTGTGTCAAACACACAGCAGCCCTTCAGGCTGGACTTTCCCTCTTTCGTCTCTTGTCGGTTATTACCCCTAATGCTTTACAGCTCATGCTGCCCGAGGCGAATGCAACAGATCCATCTCGCCTCAGTGTATCTCTTTCTCCGATTTTTCCTTCATCTGTCTGCTCACTTTTTATACTTCTTTTTTACTTGACCCAACAATTTCTGTCCACATCAGATACACCATTAGAGAGTCAAGAATCACTTATCGTGATTCTTTAATTTCCATGCAGACTTTTATTTATTTCTGAGTCTGACTCTTTTTTATTTTTTATTTTTTTTAATTGGTAAAATGATGCTGTTCATCTATAATCCTGCAGGTGGCGTGCACTAAACTATTCACACATTATCAGGAAGCTCAGCCTCCTGTGTGGAAGGAGCCAATTATTAGCATATAATAAGTTTGTTTAAAAATGAATATCAAATCAGGATATTTATAAAGTCATCATGATACATGCAGAATCGCAAAACAAATCCTATCGTGATGATATCGTGTCGGCTGGTCCTTAGTGATTCCCGTCCTTTATAAAAAGCACACTTCAGTGTCTTCCTCTGGATCACCGTCTTTAAAACCATGGCGCCTAGTTGGAGATCCAGAACGGTGTTTGAATCCTGCTGCATGCTTTTGGATCTGAGGAGGTTAGATTTGCTACTAAAACCGAACACTAGTCGTGATACTTGCAGAATTGCTATACAAATTGCATCGGCACCTAGGCATCGGGATAATATCGTCTGGTCCTCAAATCACAACATTCAGTAGATGTTGGGGTTTGAGGAGATCCCTGCAACACAGTGTAGTTTTGGGTGAAGTGCACAGTATGTACCATAATTCAGGTTTTAGGAGAACGTGCAGTTCTTGTAGTGACTTTTCATCTTTACTCTCTAATCTAACATGGGAAGTGGTGGCTCAGGCCGGCTAAGGCTGGCTAAGGCTCTAGGTTGTTGATTTCCGGATCTGAGGATCCGGGTTCGAGACCAGCCATCGGAGGTTGCCGCACCCCATACTGCCCAGCGACGATCCCAAGCCTGGTTAGAGGAATGGGAGGGTTGTGTTAGAAAGGGCATCCAGCGTAAAATTTTTTTTTTTAAAACCTGGCGACCCCTTGACGGCAGCAGAAGAAAAAAAGTGATCTCACACACACACACGTGTGTACATATACAAAAGAAATCGTATTAGAAAACCATCAGCCACGTAATGGCTCTGTGCCACAGGGTCAAACATGTCTAAGCACAACGCAGATATAAACACGTTAGCGTTCTGTTCTAGAAAAAAAATCACAAACTCAGGCTCAGGTCATAAATCTTCATATGTATGTGTGTGTGTGGTGGGGGGGGGGGGGGTGTCGTGGGCTAAAGATAGTAGCTGTAATGTGGCCTCTTGCTGATTAAAGCTCACAGTAGAAGCATGGGTTTAAACTTCCCTCTTGGTGGGAACAAAGAGCCCATTTTTAAGAGAGTGCGCGATGAAAACAGAAAGGGAGGAAATGGAAAACTAGAGCTGCTACTCAAACTTGATGGAAAAGAGCAGGCAGAGCAGCACAAAAAGACATCTTGAAATGTCTCTCTCACTTTGATGCACCCTGTAGAAACTCTTCCACTCAGCTGTTATTAAACCACGCGCAGTCTAAAGCTGATTATGTTTCACAGATCATCATGGATCATAAATCATTGTTCTACTTTTCCCTGCCCCGGAGTTGTAGAAGACTGGTTCTGCTGGTGTCCGTCTGCTGTCTGTCATCTTGTGTTGTTGCATGTTATGTAGAAACACCGTTGTTTAACCAGCACTCATCTGTCCTGTAATTAATCCATCATTATTCATTAAAGAGTGTCTCCTGTTGAAGGTGTTTCTCTGCGTTAAAAGGTTGGACCTGGCAACCGTTTTTTTTTTTTTTATTATTTATTTATTTATTTTTTTAAGTGGACTAAAAAAAAGAATCTATAGAGAACTTTTACTGAATCCTGGATCTTCTGTGTGACCCGACCAGAGGAGTATTGGATTCCTAAACACACCCTTAAATGGACAGATGTTTAGAGCTCTCACACACATTAGTCAGCTTTCTCAGCTCCTGTGTGTCTGTGTGTGACGTCTGATGAGATGTAGCTGTTCAAGCTCAAGTGCTGAGTGTGTGACGGATATCAGCTGCTCCTCATTGCTGAGACGCCGGACTAAACAGATCTCTCTCACACACGCACACGCATACACATCTGGAATCATGCGGCTGTGCATTTGTTGGTAGGCTTAAGTGTGTGTGTTGCGTAACAGTCGTACATCATGTTGTAACAGCTGTAGCAGGGAAAGGGCCGGCCGCGTGTCAGACGCTCTATTGTCACGGTAACAGACAGTCGCCATGCGTCTGGCTGATCAGCATAACACCAACCAGACAAAACGTCCCGACCCCCCCCCTCTTTTCCTCGCTTTCGCTCTTTCACCCTTTCTCTCTATTGTTTTCTCTTTTTCTTTTACCTCCTCCTAAATCAGGCAGTAATGGCCCTGTGCAGAGTGGAAGCGTATGAGACACTGACAGAGAGATGGAGCGCGTGTCTGCGCCTCGGCCTCGCCTCGCCGTGCGCACCGTCTGCAGCACTCTTAGGTCTGACCTGGACCCCACGACACATACTGTAGCAGAGATTTCCCGTTCTCGCTCTCTCTCTCTCCGTCTCTCCGTTTCTCCATTCCATTTGTAGAGCCGCTGCTGTCACAGCATTCGCACAGACCCCTGGGTAACCATGACACAATGTGGCTACTGAAAAAACATCAGGAATTTGGATGGAGTTTTTAAACAGGCAATTTGTGATCATTGTTGATGCCACTGTCAAGTACCCAAGGACTTTTCCACTACAGACTTCATGCCCTGTGTACATGCTGCGCAATATGCAAAACAACAGAAGCAATAGAGCACATTGAAGCTCTTTCCACATTGACACAGCAGGCAGCATTTTTTCAGATTCATGACTAACAGAAACACAACAAAACACACCCACACACGCATATACACAGCTGTTTAGTCTCTGTTTTGCGCGTGTGGAAATGCTCTCTTTCACAATTAAACGTAGTCATGAGTTTTACTGTTTCTTTGGTTTCCGCCTAATGTTTAAATCCACCTCACAATCACTAAATCCTTTTTCTGACCGCATATCTTCCTCGAAGATGATGGTGGTTCATTTCCATCCTTTCAGGTTTTAATAATGGAGTTTTAGTAGTTTCAGTAATCTCTTTAGTTGTTTTCTTTGCTTGATGCAGGACAATAATGTGACCCTTCTGAAACTGAGTAACGTCTTTATCGTGACAACAGGAAATGCTTGTTTAAGAAATGAGATGTTATTCACTCACTTAGTGCAACATGAATTATATATAATGATGGTCACATGATGGCATCAATGATGATCAATGATGGTGTGACAACCGATATTTTTAGAGGAAACATAATACTCCACACTGCTGCCATAATTCAGTTTGAGTTATAAAAATGGGCATAGATATGTATTGTGTGTGTATATATGTATGTCTTCTTCTTTGTCTTTCGGCTGTTCGCTTTCAGCGATCACCACAGCGAATCATCTGCCTCCATCTAACCCTATCCTTTGCATCCTCTTCTCTCACCCCAACTAACTTCATGTCCTCTCTGACTGCATCCATAAATCTCCTCTTTGGTCTTCCTTTAGACCTCCTGCCTGGCAGTTCCAACCTCAGCATCCTTCTACCAATATGCTCACAATCTGTCCTCTGAACATGTCCAAACCACCTCAATCTGGCCATCTCCAAAACATCTAACATGGGCTGTTCTTTTGATGAAATCATTCTTGATCTTATCCATCCTTGTCACTCCCAAAGAGAACCTCAACATCTTCATCTGTGCTACCTCCAGCTCTGCCTCCTGTCTTTTCTCTAAGCCGTAGAGCATCGCTGGTCTCACCACTGTCTTGTACACTTTTCCTTTCATTCTCACTGATACTCTTTTATCACATAACACACCTGACACTTTTCTCCACCCATTCCAAACCTGCCTTTCCATGCCTCTTCACCTCCATTCCACACTCTCCGCTGTTCTGGACCGTTGACCCTAAGTACTTACAGTCCTGCACCTTCTGTACCTCTGCCCCCTGTAGCCCTACTGTTCCACTTAGGTCCCAAAAATTGTTACCTAGACGTAGTGTCTGTTACTTTTGAAGTCAGATCTTTAATTTGAAATTAACTTGAAATTTTCCAAAAAGTCACTTCCATGTTGCATAAACTTCTTAGAAAGTCCTTCTTGGGCACACTTAGAAATCTTCGTGGGCACACAATTATGTCATCTTACCTTTGGAAAGGTATGCGTCCTCGATTGAATAAGTCTTTACTTCAAAGACCTAAAAAGGACGGTGACATGGCTCTACCCAATTATTGTTTTTACTTGTGGGCAGCAAACATTCAATGTGTCATCTTTTGGGCACATTTCCATAACCAACCTAATCGGCCTGCCTGGGTGGAAACGGAGATAAACTTGGTCAAAAACCTCTCCGTCTCTGCATTTCTTGGATCTGCACTTCCTATGCCCTTAATTAAATCAATCAATTATTCAGTTATTAGGCGTACTTTGACAGTATGGGCCGAGTTCATTAGCTCCTTAATACCAAATTTCTCTGAGGCTCCTGATGTAAATATTATAGATAATCTGCTCTGTTTGTCCCCATTGCGTAAAGGCCATGGGGATTATGGTGGATACTTTACTTATGGAATTAAGTAAAATTAAAACTGCTTCTGAGAAAGACTTCATTTTGACACTGTCCGATGATGCTTGGAACTTAATTCTGAAGCTTGTCAACTCAACCTCCTTATGTTCTCGCCACACTTTATTACAGTTGAAGGTGGTACACAGTGCTCATTTCTTCAAACTTAAGCTTTCACGCTTCTACCCAGATGTCGATCCTTCCTGTGATAAATATAAAAGTGGAGAGGCGTCTCTTATTCATATGTATTGGACATGCCCTAATTTGGAAAAATTCTGGAGAAATGTCTTAAAACTCCGTCTCACATACTAAATTGCAGTCTTGAACCTGACCGTCTGATTTGTCTTTTCGGCATTACTGAGGAGGAAGATGGCTGGCTTGTCTAACTCCAGCTAAACGTCGATTACTGTCCTTTGCGTCCCTCCTTGCCCGGCGTTCTATTTTATTTAAGTGGAAGGATGCCACCTCACCCACTCACGCCCAGTGGCTCAGGGCTATTATGTCCTGTTTGTCCCTGGAGAAGATGCACTACTCAATCCGTAATTCAGATTTGAAATTTCAACAGGTGTGGAAGCCCTTCCTTTGCTTTTTCATATACATTTATAGTTTACTTCCATTCTTATTCGAGTGATTTTTTTTTTACCTCCTCTGTCCTGTGCATACAAAACCCAGACTTCCAGTTTCACGTTTTTGTTTTTCTTTTCCTTCTTTAAATATGGTGTCTAGCCGTTCTTAGACATGTATGGCTGGCTTGGAGTTGGGGATAATCCACTACAATAATAAACCTCAAATATTGATATTTTTATGTCTTTAAATTTACAATATTGAATCATTACAACTTTGCTGATCTCTTACTGGCCTGCATCAAGCAAAGACAACAACTAAGGAAAGAGCAAAAGCTACTGGAATGAAAACGGTCCAACACATTGTAAAAACCTGAAAGGAGAGTTTTGAATCAGCTTTGTGGAAGAAATATTGTTGGAATAATCATGACTGACTGTTATTGAAGATTACTTAAACCCTTCGAGCTGCATTGTAGTTAAAAAAAAAAAAAAACTCCCAGGATTGGTATTAAACATCCGGCTAAACCAGAGAAAAGTTAGTTATTTTAAACATGTTTCATCAAATTAATTACAGCTAAATAGATTTTCACCCTCTTTGGCTCTTCAAGCTCTGTAGCTGTAGCGTAGTAAGATTAATGAGATTAAAATCTGGTGAAGCTGGGTATGTCTATGTGAGGTCAGCCATCGTGAGCTCTCCACAGAGCCGTTGGGATTTGGGGCAGAATGCCAGAGGAGCTGTGAAGCTCCGCCAGGCTCTTTCAACTCCTCGTCTTCTCCTGAAAGGCTTGGCGAAGATGCCGGGTCTGTAATTAAAATATAAAAGCAATCCGTCTGCTTCAATCTGGCGAGTTGGAGCTCTCTACAAATTTTATGACTTGTAAAAGGGAAATACGACTTGAGAGCAGTTTCCTGGTCCTAGCTGGGAATTAACCTGGAATTAGGCTGGAAGAACAAATTAGGTTTCAGTTTCCCACTTCGGGCTATGACCAGACAAGTGCTCCGACAGGATGTTTAAGTAGAGTGTATAATTTGTCTATCGAATGACCTGATCAGAGGAACTCCCAAATGGTTCAGCGTGTTTTGTTCATGCAACTCAGAATTATAAAAGAGGAGTTCGACTGAAGCAGATTTTTTTTCGTGTTATTCTCAGTTTTAAGCTGTGAGACTTACTATATGTGAAGGGCATGGCACATCCAAACATTCATTCATTCATTCATTCATTCGGTTATGTATTCTTTCATTTGTCCATCTTCAGTAAGCACTTTATCCTGGTGGATCCGGAGCCTATCCTGGAAACACAGGGCGTGAGGCGGGAACACACCCCTGGATGTGACATTGATGGACATGCATCTCACACGCACACACACTCACCTCAGGTGACTGAAGATAGCTGATCACCGTAATGGCCTGTTTCTAAGAGGTGCTACTCTCAGCTTGTGACCGTGGGGAGGACAGGAACATTGATAGACCAGGAACTCTATTCTAAAATCTAAGCTCCTGCTCTAGCACTTTAAGCGGAGTGATTTAATAAATGGTGTAAATTAATCTTGTTCGGAGCGATTCAATTAATTGAATACACGAGTCAGTTTACATTTCTGAATCGCTGCACATGGTTTTCATTATTTCCATTATTTCCATGAATTTCTTAGGAAGGGTAAATGGTCAAAAATGTAAACATTTAAACAAAAATTTCCTTTTTTTTCCAATAAAAAAATACAAACTGCTGACATTAACAAATACTCGCATTTTGTGGGAGTATCACTTCTACCACTTTAGCATTCATATGCAGTTGATGCAGTACTCTAACACCTACTTACCTCATTTTTCAAATGTCTCCTTTCACCTGCATTTTGTTTTTATGTAAAAAAAAAATATATATATATATATATATATATTAAATTATATATATAATGTGTGTGTGTGTAACACTCTTAATCTTTTACATTACAGTATATTATGCAGTGTAAATCTACACTGTAAATTACAAGTCACTTCTTTTTTTTTTTTTTTTTTAAAGTCAACTCCTCCATATGCACTGAACATCATCCCACGGTGTATCTTGCTGAACTTCCCTGTGTGACTGTGCAGTACGGGTGCGTGTGTGTCATTAGCTCTTCCTGGCCGTATCAAACGCCTGAGATATTCTTTACGCAACAGATAGACAGAGCCGTGAGAAATGCTGTCCTGCTGTCATTCCTGAACAATGAGCTCACTCTGACAAGCCGGCATTCCAGCTGGAAGGAAATAGCCTAGGGCACTTCCTGTATGCACACACATATACACATATACACATAGATGTATATATTTACAGGGAGGCCCAAAAGTTAGGATCCTTTAGCAAACAAGGATTTAAAACCACAGCAAATACTCAAAGTGATAGTCTCTAGTTTGACAGCACTTCTTTATATTCTGAATACAAGAACGGTGAACATTTCATTATATATCAGACCTGATGCATTTTAAATACAGAGACGATTTTCTGCTTTAGTCCATGGCTTGCTCAGGGTCAATTCTGAGAGACAACTGCCTTTAGATGCCCCCAAAGGGAAAGAAAAAAAAAAACTTGTGTTAGATCTTGGTTCTATTCGGTCTTCTATTGTTAGTATCTTGGGTATGAAATAAAAAGAAAAATTAGAATTTTCATGTAAATCAAAATGCCTCTGGTTTCAGACTTTTGGGCCACCCTGTACTGTGTATGTACATCAATCAGCCATAACATTAAAACCACCCATGTTTTAGATTCCCCCCCCCCGTGCCAATAAAACAGCTCTGATCCCCCGAGGCGTGACTCCACAGGACCTCTAAACGTGTGCCGTGGTGTCTGGCACCAGGACGTTAGCAGCAGATCCTTTAAGTGCTGCAAGTTGCAAGGTAGAGCGTCCATGGATCAGACTTGTCTATCCCGTGCATTCCATGGATGCTCGATGGGATGAGACCCATGATCCTGTCATCAGTTTACTGTTATATAATTCATAATGAGTGTTATGTCCACTGGTAGTGGAGATAGTGTTATGGTGGCTCAGTGTATACGGTTTATCTTTGCCATTTTCCCCCTTCTGATCTTCCTGATAGACTCGTTTTTACATATTTAGCATGCTTAGTCTATTCTGTCTGCCTAACTGCTCTGGCATTTTAGTACTGAGGATGCCATTTTATCTCCGTAGCACTCATACTATCAATGGGACGTTTGCAGAATTTACAGAATATCAGGATTATTTCTTGGGGAATAAAATTGAAGCTGAAGCTTCACGTGACTTGAAGCTGAAATTGACTGTGAAACAACAGCATGAAAGGAATAAACTTAGCTGAGGTCCATGAAGTTGATTCGATTCGATTCGATTCAACTTTATTTTCATCGTCCCCGTTCAAAAAACAAAGAACTCAACAATTCATTATATATTTCAATGAGGAAAGAAGTTGAATATTCTAAAATACTATACTGTACATCTCATCACACCTGGCTATACCTAAAATAATAATACGAAATTATTCGCAACACAGTTCCATGTTGTATTCTTTAATGCTTTTTGTTCAAGGGGGAGGATTCCCGTTTCCATGCTTCACGAATCGCTGTATGTCCATGTTGTCAAACTTGAACTGATCAACTGGCTCACACAAGAGACAATGTGATTGGTCACAGCAGATGGTCAAGGTACCGATATCCTGATTAAAGAGTGCAATGTACATTGCATTGCAGTTTGATCTGGATCTGATCTATAGCCATTTTCAAAGCTGTGGTAACGCTAGTCAGTGAGTAAATACTAGTCACAGGTGGGTTAACTTTTAAACCGAACAGTATACAAAGGTACGGAAAAAAACTAAAAGCACGTGCAGGGAGCAGAATCACCTTACAGCTAACAGACGCTCACTTGAGGAGTGTGTAATACAGCGCTGTAGTAAAACCTGCTGTTTCCTTACATCTGCACGGATCACACGCTGTGATGTTGTGTTTTACATCTCAACTGTCATCGGCTTCATCATCTGATATTACAGATGTTTAGAACCTGTCTTAAGGAATAAACTTGTTTGTCTCTGTAATTACCGTTTCACACACTTCACTGTCAGTTTGTTTATCTGTTTGCTTATGAATGGACTTCCATAAATCTGGCTGATAGAAAACGTCTCCAACGGAATGCCATATGAATAGGGTTTCTAGCCAATCAAAGTCTTGTGCGATCGCTCGTGAACACACACTGCAGCCAAGTGCACGTTTAACCAGTCGTGTGGTTTTCGGTGGAACATGAGACAGCTTCCAATGAGGAATGAATGACAAAACGCTCATCGCCACTTCTGTGTACGTAACATTCCTTAGAAAGGGGTGTGTGTGTTTGTGTGTGCGTGTGTTTGTGTGTTTGGTGTTTGTGTGTTGAAGAAAAGTGGAACAGAAGATAGCGACTCGTACTCAGGAGAGGACTTCTGCGCAGTTATGTGGAGTAATTTCATATGAAACAGTGATGTAGGCTTTTCGGTCCTATTCCAGATTACACTGTTCAGTAGAACAATGCACAGTGTAGCCTCAGATTCCTGTCTGTTGCTGATGGACTTTTTCCTCCTTATGATTCAGCATGATGAACATGAAGGCTACTACAACGACTCAGTCGGGAGGGCCGAAGGCTATCACGCATTTCCTCCGCAATTAATGTGAAGGAACCAAGTGCCTCTCATCCCTCCCCTCTGAGAGAGCTCGGCCAATCAGCTTGCTCTAGGGCTCCGGCTGCGAGAGGTTACAGCATCACCCGGGAATCGAACTCGCGATCTCCTCCGGATGATAGGATGGCAACAGTTTCTAAAGTGCTCATTTTTTCACATCTTTTTTCTGATCATTTCTTTCATGATTTGTTAATTGGCCGAATGTTTACATTTACATTTAGGCATTTGGCTTACAAAAGTGCTTTGAAGTTTCCGTCATTGGATAGATACATACACTAGGTCACTATGTTTAAATGTATAGATACTGTATAAGGGATGATTGGATTTAGATTGGATTCAGGTATTTTTTCATGCATAAGCTTCAAGATCTCCTCCTGTAACTACCCGTGAGCGAGTCTAGGGGAAATTCTCTGTTAAAGCTTATCATCCTAGGCCTAGATGGAAAGCTCTGCCTCTGTACGTGTTCCCATCCTTCCTTCAACCCTGTGGAAACGGATACTTTGAGGAATCGCTCTTTCTCTCTATCTACGGCAGGATTCGGTGCTGCCACATTTCCTGAAAACGTTTAGCGAGAGAAAAGGACACCAGTCACAGGAAGGGAAAAGAGTGTCAACAGGATGTCCTGAGGAACAGATGGAACCTAGACAACAACACACACACACACACACACACACACACACACACACACACACACACACACACACACACACACACACACACACACACTATAACCCCAACACTCAAGACGCTCGACCGAGATACACACCCACACTACAGGGCACGAGGGCATGCGCATGCTTCCTGTCAATCACGAAGCTGGCTTTTGAAATAATCCTCTTCCTCAGAGTCATAATAGTTTTTATATGTTTCGCGCAGTGTTAATAATAGTAAACGCTTTTCAAAGCTCTTTTGTTAGCGTGTAATATCTTTTTAGCATGGGTGTGTGACTCGCACGCAGGTTTTAGGGAGTATACATGACTGAGAAGGGTTTAACATGCTTTAGGGCTGAATGTACCTCAAGCGGTCAGACTGGTTCTTACATTCTTGTTTCTGCACACTTGAACGTCTCGGTCCCAGCGCTGTGACGTGGACCCCGCCCATGTCTGCTTAGACTCCACCCACTCGAAATCATTTATCTCACTTTGTGCGTGCATGCATGCCTGCGTGGTCAAGGTTTAGATGTGAAGGGTCAACACTTTCTGTCTCCTTTTGGCTCGGATGATTGACAGCTGCCTTCTAAAATACGAGGCACGCCCGGGATCCCTTTAAGGACACGGGTGCCATCAAGGGAAATCTTTTCGACACGGCTACATAATCCCGAGGGCAGGACATGTAGAGACTTGGGTGTTATATAGCAAGTTAAGTGATGCGCTTGTAATGAATGAAGCCTGAAGTCTGTGTATTTGATTTGTCGATAATAGTCCTGCAAGACACGAGTCTAAATACACACCCGTGAAAAAGTCGGTAAACACTGTCTCAGTTTCATGCTCTGTGAGCTTTGTATATTTTTCTTGCTTCCTCCTAGATAAGATAATGCTCATAAAGAATCACTTCTTGACATTATCCCACCATGGCATCTTTTCCTTGTTTGTATGCGCGCCAAGCTCAAGATGACGTCTGATACTCTGCTGCCCTCTAGTGGCCCATCTGTGATTTTTTTTCTAGAAATCTCTGTTGCTAGTGCTAACAGCACAGATTAAAATCTGGAATAAATAAAAAATAAGGTCCACACGTTCCTTCATAATGTTATTCATTGATTATAGAGGCTTTTTTATGGCTTGGTTTGAAATCTGATTCAGCAAATAGAAAGGCCTGTTTTGTCACATAAATTGTAGATAATCATATCAAGTGAGGGGACTGACCTCACAACATGCTAATCGTTCCACCAGAAATTGAACCAGTAAACCTTAACCACAGAAACACCATTTCCGGTATTGTATATTTACAAATTAAAGGAAGTGAAGTGGCTTAAACATGCCAGTGTGTAGAATTTACCACAATATCCATTTGCATTTGTTGTACGTACACAACAGCATATGTAGTCTGACACTTCATACTGTCCCTTGATACTTAATTAGCAGTGCATGTACACCTACAGGTTGAGTGAATGACAATGGACAGTCTTTTTTTTTTTTTTTTTTAAGCTTGAATGACTCAACACAGAAAACTTTTATTTAACACTTTTTTAAAAATTATAAATACAGAAAATGTGTGTGATTGGCTATTTTGAGACACAAAATTAATTTATGCTTTTCTTACCCCACAACTGTTCTATATTTATCTCGTATGAATGTAAATCATCCTGGTCAGATATTAAAAATGATTATACATTTAATCTAGGGCTGCAGGATTTGAAAAAAAAAAATTAAGCACATTGCGATTATTTTTGACAGTACATCATGTTTGGTATTTAAACTGTGACATCACTTTGAAAATTGTATAAAAAAAAAATAGACAAGTACTTAAATTATTGCCAGACTCTACATACATTCCTGAAAACAAGTATAAGATCTGACAACAACCTGCAGTCTTTTTGTGCTAAAATAATTACACAAGTCCGTATGGCAACTTCGATCTTTATGTAATTAATTGTGCCGGTGGTACTCTTTCCTTTAGACAAACCTGTAGAGACTTGTTCAAGTTTTCAAAATACTATCTAGAATTGCTGGTAGGAAATTCATGATACAGTCTGGACTTATCAATCCACACCGCAATATTCTAGATCAATAAAAAGCCCATTTCCTTTCCAGTCTGGAGTCAGAAGGGAGTCATCGGCCTGGGCCATTTATACAGGGAGTGTCGGTTTGTGACCTTTGACCTCATTCAGTGAATGACAGCTTGTTAAATCTTATCGATTGTGCAGTATCGGTGGGGTCTTCGGCGGTTGTAGCTCATCCTCTTTATGGTTCGGGCATGTTGTGCATTCAGAGATGCTTTTCTACTCGTTTTACGGCATTTGGCAGACGCATTTATCATGTTCTTGGGGTTTGAACCTGGGACCATAGTTCTGAACCATAGTCCAATGGCTTAATCAGTGGTCCCAAGTATCAAGCTCAAAAACCCACCATTACCAAGTTCTCCCTGTTGGGTCCTTAAGTAAGTGCTCAGATGTATAACGATATGACGATATGTGTTCCTAATAAAGTGACCAGCGGTTAAATGGTGGAATTGAGTTCAGCACTGTCACGACAAGACTACCTTAGTAAAGTTTTAAGGTGATGAAGGCTGTGCGTGCTTGTATGGTATTTTCTTTTCTTCACCTTCTCTCTCTCACTCTTACTTTCATCTGCTTCTCTTTTTTTTTTCCTTCCTATCCTTTCATTTTTCTCTCATCAGCCCTGATCCCTAAACAGTAATTATTTATGATGGAGGCTTTGAGGTTGAAAAAGGTTTAGGTGGATTGTACTTTGAGTATCTACATGCTTTCACAGTGTATCAAGGCTGCATTTATCTCTCTATATTTCCACTTTATTTGAAGCAGTGGTTCTTGTGGTTTTGTTTTAGTGACCAGAGGGTCAGGAGTATAAATCTAAACTTCACTAAAACCTCGAGAAGAGCCCTTAAACCTGAGTGCGTGCGAAACTTTAAAAAACACCCACTGATTTGTGTGCGATGCTACAGAATAAAGTGACTCATCAACTTGTAAAACGGAGTCTGTGTGTAGATTTTTATTGTTTTATAATGAACCGCATCACATGCAAACAGACGGTCTCCAAGCCAGACTGATTGTGGGAAGAACATAAAGCTTGCTCAGTGAAGTGGCATGTCGTGGTGTCTGGGTGCAAATTATTCAAGCTCTGAATAATGGTACGAAGGAAAACTCAAAATTCTATGCATAATATTGTGTCTACACGCACGGACACTTTATTAGGTACTCCTTGCTCAGACTTGGTTGGACCTCCTTTTGCATTCGGAGATGCTTTAATTCTTCAAGTCATAGAGTTAACAGTGTGCTGAAAACATAATTGGTCCATAACGACACGCCAGCATCATGCAGTTTCTACGATTTGTCACATCCTGACGCATCCATGATTTCCCGTTCCACCACATCCCAAAGGTGCCGTATTGGATTGAGATCTGGTGACCGTGGAGGCCGATTGAGTACAGTGAACTCATCGTCATGTTCAAGAAACCGGTCTGTGATTATTTTAGCTTTGTTACTAAAATCATGTCACTAAAATTGATGGAGATTTTCAGCAACAATACTCAGGTAGGCCTTGGCCCCGTACCTTACTAAGGGGTGTGCAAAGTGGCCAAGAAAATATCTCCACGTCATTATACCATCATCTGCCTGACCCGTTTATACAAGGATGGATGGGTACATGCTTTCATGTTGTTTACACCAAATTCTGACCTTACCAGCTGAATGTTGCAGCAGAAATTAAGGCTCATCAGACCGGGCTACGTTCTTCCCAATCTGCTATTGTCCATGCATATTGTAATCTCAGTTTCCTGTTTGAAGATGGCAGTATTCAAACACAGTATAGTCTTCTACCACTGTAGCTCAACTTCTTCAAGATTCGGCATACCTAGGTTGTACCGAGATGTTATTTGAGTTACTTTTGCATTTGATCAGCTTGGACCAGTCTGATCAAGGCATTTTTTTGCCCAGAGACATATGCATATTTTATCTTTTTCAAACCGTTCTCTGTAAACTCAAAAGATACTGTAGTTGTGCGCTTTCAGAAATATCCAGACAAGCCTGTTTGGCACCACCAGCCATGCCACATTTAAAGTGACTTAAATCACCTTTTTTCCCCATTCTGATGATTGAACTTCAGCAGATCATCTTGCACGATGAGCATGTTGTTGTTGGTGGTCTTTCGGCTGCCACAGCAGACCCACAGGATCCGCACACAACTTGGCACAGGTTTTACGCCGGATACCCTTCCTGGCGCAGTGCCACTTGGGATCGTGGGACAGTGGCTGGAGTTTAAGTGGGATTTGAACCTGGGTTTCCACATGGCTGACGGGAAACCTACCAGTGAACGACCAATGCCCATCATCTTGAGCATGTCTACATACAGTACATAAATGCACAAAATGAGTTGCTGCCATGTAATTGGCTGATTTGATATTTGCAGTAAGGAAGGGTTGAAGAGGTCTACCCAATGTAGTGTCCCGTGAGTGTATACTGTATGTTCAATAAGTATACAGAATGCATTCAGTTAAGGAACAAGCAAACAAGGTAAAGTACATGATGATTATTACATGTATTTGTAGTATGAAAGCTTTTACACAAAAAAGTGGGAAGAAAGTGATTTAATCATGAAGTCATAAAACTTTAAAGTAAATACAATTCTGAAAAGGATTTTAATGATGGGACAATTTATTGTGATATCGATATTGTATCGTTCAGCCCTGCCATCTGCCAGCTGTCTAAACATCGTGGCTTCTGTCCATCAGTAACCATTTCTTGGTGACCTTGGACAATCTCGTAATCATGATCAATACGTTGCCGTCTTCCTCAGAATGGTTGAGTGTATTTTTCATTAATAATGGAAGCACATTTTCACTACACATCATATATGAAACAAGTAGCTTGTTGAATCTTATTGGATGTGGATGGAGTTCTTTAACGGAGAGTCTGTTACTAATCGATAACGCACTATTGATCATGTACACAGTAGCAGTCGATTAGTAACACTATCTGCCTGCTATATGTTTTATTTAACGCCAGACCAACCCTGTTAATACGTCATGAAATGGCAAGGAGCTTGTTTACGTGCTTGCGTGTTTCGTACGTATATTTATGACATACGTGTGGCATGCATGGTATGTGTTTAAACGATTTTTCCTCTTTCGTCCCACACACGCCTTCTCTTCTTTCTTCACGTCCTCCTGCCGCCTCTAACTCTCGCTCTCTACCCCTCCCCGCGGCTTCGGCCCGGGCAGGTGGAAGCTAAAGCTGGAATGCCGCGGAATGTTCTCGGTATATGGCTCATCAGGCACATGCGTGACCCAAAGATCACGTCCCGCCACTCACATGCCAAGCTGATACAGAAGAAGCGTGAGAGAAGCTAGGACAGAGACAGGAATAGAGAGGGAAGGCTTATAGATTCCAAAGGGAGCTTCCTGTGGCCTGGGGAGGATTTTACACATACCGCTATAGGTGAAGGCCGAGGCTCCGAGTTGCTAAGGAGGGGCAGGTCGGAGGTCAAGCTGAGTGTTTTACTAAGGGGTTTCGCACCTCCGGGCTGGAGCACTGATGATCTCCAGTAAACAAGGAACTGCTCGTCTGACGGGATCAGAACAGAGTTATCTGATTTTTTTCTTAGTGAGTAATTCCGTCTGTTTATTCGTTATCTAGCGTATACAAGTCACCGTTTCTTTCAGCAGGAATGAGGCACGTAGGCCACGCCTTCTTCATTTGAAATAAGCAGTACAAAAGCCACACCTCCTTCTCTGATTGTGTTATACAGCATTTAACTTGCATGGAGAAGTGTGACTTGAAATTGTGTAATTTTTCAACTTTTGCGTATTTGTTCGTCTTTTGTTGAATGTGAGAAATGGTGTACAGTATATTCATCTCATCTCCTCAAAACCAATCTGTGTAGTCAGTGTCTCCCATTTATGCGTCAGTATTAGCGACTGGAATCACCAGGGACCTCATGATTCGATATCATCACGATACCCGTGTGCCGATTCAATTTGTATTTCAATTTTGTAAATATCACGATTTTATTCAAACAAACAAACATTTTATCAACAATTTTTTTTTCAGATTTTCTTAAATTCTAAACAAACCAAAAAAGTGTCTGACCTAGGTGAAAAAGTGAATTTTCAGCATTTTTCATGATTTTTTCATTCTCCTGATCCATGCTTCGTTTTTTTTTTTTAAATATAAATTTGCATTCACATTTATATTTTTATCAGATAAAAAGAAACACATTTGCTAAATACAATTTCATGCCCATTTATGTAGTGTCCGTAACTTTTTTTAATTCAAATCTTTCAATGATCTTAATTATCATTTAGATGAAACTTGGCTAATTTAGATTTCACATGAAAAGACATAAACCTGAAAAAGTGTATTATTTTAAAATGCAAAATTGTTAAATTATTGCAACATGGATTTGATGTGGTTACGGACACTACAGAATTTTTTTGTTTTTTAAGCTTTTACCAAAATACAATTTAATACAATAATTTTTACAGGTCATATGTTTAAAGTAGCAATACTCATAAAGAAATATGAATAATTTGCATTTTAAATTATTATTGTATGAAGCAAAACAGGATAACACTGACATAAACGCATCTCTCTACAATGGCAACTAGCAACTTGAATTGTTTTAGGGAAGCAAGATTGGTCTAATTATTTCAAATATTACTAAAAAAACATGAATCATTAAATGACTTAAACGATAGTCTTACTGTATATAGTCTGAGTCGAAGGCACTCATTTAAAACGTCCCATCTTCCATTTCCTGTTTGCTCCCAGTATTTTGGGAAAGTGTCACTTTTCTCTGCATTCTATAAACCCCTGAGTTTAGTGACAAACCACATAGGAGTAAACTAGCACCTTAAATATACACTTGACTCCTGGAATCTGTACACTACACACGAACCTCACACCCCGTCTCCTCACCTATCATTATGTCTACGCAGCACACACTTTCACTGCGCGTTTCACACACCGTTTCTCCGGGCGCACAAACACGTGAGCAAATAAATCTAACTCGTTAAAATGTTGGGTCAGAAAGGTCGGTCAAAAACCGATTCCCCCAAGCATTCTTCTGCCCTTCGTACGTTTTTAAAGCTTTAATTAAAATAGTAGCCCGGAGCGGGTGCGAGTGTGTGGGAGCGAACTCGGGAGTTCTTCCTGCAACACTGAAGATTTAGACTGATTGCCATTCATGTCTATTGGGGCGTTCAAGTCAAACCAGGACTTTTGATCATGCAGAATATACTGTAATATTATAATATAATCCCCGGCTACACTTATCCTAGTGCTTGGATAGCATCAAGGTAAAAACTTCTCAATACACCAGCTCCATGATCAGACTGCCTGCTTCATCTCTGGATTCCAAGGAACCCAAACATGTGGAAGTCAGAAGACTGAACGGTGGATGGGGCAGTAACTCCGTGGCGAGGTTCCTGTAATGTGCAAGTGGTGTCCGTCAATTTCCCAAAGAAAGATGCATCTCTTCCGCATTTGGCAACAAGTTATCTGTTGACTTTTTAAGAATCAGGTGTTTTCAGGAACGAATGCGTGGACATATACGGCCTTCTTTAAAATGTTTGGACCATTCGAATGTTTTACTGCGATTAAGAGTCTCATCAGCATACGGTGCTTGAAGACAATGTACAACAGTCGGTTGTACGGCGTAATTCATGAGAAATTTCAAGATGAACAAGATGGTCATTTCTGGTAACCGTGAGCAAAAACAATCAAGATAAAACACACTTCTACAAGGTATTCATGAAAGTTGATGTCGAATGCAACTGTATGCAAGCTAGATCAATACAAAAGAAGGAGGAGTCAGTGCAGTGCATTCTAATGACCAGGGTAGTGAAACTTGACTGCAATAAGAACCTCCATTGAACTGCAGCCATTGTCATTAATCAAAGCTTCACACTATATATAATGAGTGTTACTGATCTACTCCCATCTACTAAACGCAAGTCCCTGTTTGACTTGAACACGCTTTATATTTTCATTCTGTATGTTGTGCATCCCTGTTGTGTTGTGTGTACTCCAGTACCTCCCCACCTAGAGCACTTGATAGATTAAGCGTAATAATGTTTCAGCACCACCACCAGCCCTCGGTCTAGCCCTGCCTTGGTTTTGGTTTGTTGCTCCACGCCTTATGTTTAAATAAAGCTCTTAAACGTGATGAGATGACTTCATCTCTGTCACGCAGTTTCCCTTCATCTCAGCCGTCTCCACCTGATCCTGGTGAATTATTAACTCCGTGCGAGGGTGTGAGCGGCCTTCGGCTGCACCGCTGGGGAGGACAAAGGTTTGGCGATCGGGTTTGTTTGTGTGTAATAAAGGGTGCGGATATGTACAGTATTGATATATTTTTACGGATGTGGATGAGATAATGTTCCTGCACAGTTGTTCCGCCGGAGTCGGAGGTCCGTAACGAGGGAAGGCATTTCAACTGTTCAATGATTAAACTGACAGCACTGTGTCCTGCACTGATTTCTGTTTGCACTGCACTAACAGCACAACATGTACTAGAGCGTCAGCTGATAGCACTGTTATTACCGCTGTTATTCCCGTGTTGACCGGTGTGTAGAGGTGCACGGCTAAGCGCAAACATTCAAAGCAAGCACAAACGTACACTCATTTAAACCAGACACACTCAGAATTACTTAGTTCCTGGTTTGACATAACTATGACAATTATTTCTCTCCATCTACACTAATGCACTTCTCCCAGTGTTGCACTCATGCTTGGATACAATCATGACCAGAACACTGAACCCCCCCCCCCCCCTCCCCCCATAGGCACATAGGCACAGCTTTTAATGGCCCAATCACTTGTGAGCCCCTTTTTTGGCTTATGAGATGACAAGTCCCGGTTTGACTTGAACGACCCTTGCTGTACTCGGATGTAGTCAGATATTAATTAATCTATGATGTCATACCGCCTTCTACACTAATGCACTTCTCCCAGCGTTGCACTCATGCTTGGATATAATCAAGCCAGAGCCATGATCGGACTTATTTCTTCACACCCAGAACACTGCCCCCCCCGGGGC
>JAAGKR010005950.1:24600-46825 GCA_011419295.1 Clarias macrocephalus
CCCCCCCCCCCCCCCCCCCCCAGACACTGCTTTCATGGCCCAGTCACTTGGGAGCCCCTTTTCGGCTTATGAGACGACAAGTCCCGGTTTGACTTGAACGCCCCTTGTTGTACTCGGATGTAGTCAGATATTAATTAATCTATGATGTCATAACGCCATACAAACAATCAGTATAACAATCAGCATAATCATGTACATCATAGGAGGTGGAAACTCCTTTTACACTGACTGGCTAAGATTTGGATTTAAATAAGCAATAAGTTCAGAGTCTTTGGTTGGATAATTACTGCAGTGATTAATGTGTTTCAGCTTGCGACATGTACTGATGTTGTTAGCGGCTTCTCATGCATGTGTCGTGAGCGTTGAGAAGATGCAGTGTTTCAGAAGGGTCAAATTATTGGCCTGCATCAAGCAAAGAAAACAACTAGGGAGATTTGCTGAAATGTTCTTCAATGAAGGCACGGGTATATCCCAGACAAGGTGAAGATTCATCAAGCTTAAGTTCTGGGAGCATGAGGAATCTTTTTTACGCATGAGTCCTGACCTTAACCCCCACTGAAAGCCTTTGTTCTGGAGAAGGGTTGGATCCAGAAAAGGTTGGATTCAGAGAGGTTGGGATTTTTTTTTAATTTTTTTTTTTATTATTGATTTATACTTTGTTTTATGCATGTTTTTATGGGGAGTGTTTATATCAATTGATATTTCAGAAAGAGTGGTGTCTGCCATCCTCACATCCAACACACTGTCAGATATAATATCATTAAGATTCCTGTTGACTCTTTGGTATGATCACTAATTAGGGTGTTTGTTGTATCTATATAGTTTACTACCTTACGAAAACAAACCCATAAATGTCTGTTGGAAGTTGAATATATAATATTACTTGGTAATACTTAATTAAATGCATGCATTATTAGAAACTGGACATAAACTTTGCAATTATTATTAAATAATTGGATTATTATTATTATTATTATTATTATTATTATTATAAAACAAAGTATAATAATCTGCTTATTATAAAATTATATTACTAAATCTGCTTGAACGTAGAGCAACAGTTTGAATCGCAGAACAATGGATCTCATTCTGACTCTATTGGTTTTCACACACATGGTCTTGGAAAAGTGACGTCCAGCTGTTAAACCTTTTATAAACCCTTGGCATGCATGGCACGGAGGGATGTGAAGTCTGGAATAGAGCATACTGCCGCTGTAGTGAATCTCTGAACCGGACCTCTGACCTCTCACGGCAGGAAGCGTGTGTGTATGTGTGTGTGAGTTTGTGTGCAGAAAACTTTGCACCTGTTTTTTTTTATTTTTTATGTTTCAGCCTATGTGGGCATGTGGGTTAATATAATTTCTATTTCAGAACTGGCTTATCTAACAGACAGATCTCATTTTTCCAAATCTGTCCTGTGTGTTTTAAAGCTGGGACTTGAATGCAGTCTGTAACTGGGCGGTTCTTCCCCAGTATTGTGCTTCTCTGGTTGTGGCCACGCACCTGGGCAAAGAGGAGGAGGGAGGGAGGGTGGAGCACAGGCGGGAGGAGGAGGTGTCGGGAAGCCGTTGCCATGCCACTAACTGGGAGGAGCACAGATCAGAGAGGTGGAGATCAGAGAGAGAGAGAGAGAGAGAGAGTAAATAGCGAGCCCGTAGTTAGGGGGTTGGCGTTTGGGTCGTATTTCAATAGCACTCCTTCTGTTTGTAATCTAAACCTCACAATCGTCCAGCGTGTTCTCGCAGCAGACCGGTCACTGGCCTGGGGCGAAACTCTGAGCAAGGGTTTGCTCCAAACAAGTGTTCATGTTTCTGTTTATCCTAAGCAGCAGGTGAGGGCAAGATAAAGTCGATTCGGAGAGACAGTACAAAGGTTTCCGAGTGAGTGAAGTGCTGCGAAGTGCTCCGAGCTGTCAAGCCCCGGCTTGGCGCAAACGCACAGATCACCTGCGCTTTCAGGATTTGAAATACGAGCAAGGAAGTAAGCTGAAGCTTTCATTCTTTCACTCACACTAGAGTGATGTCTCCATTCAGGTGAGACCCAGGGCAACTCATGGAAAGACATGACCAGAAGGAGGACTTCAAACCTGACGTTTGAGGACCTGACAGCTCGGAAAAACACCAAAGACGTCCCGGAGGTTTTATTTAAGATCTCTCTTCCTTTAAACTTTGGTCAGCTGAACTTTCTGCTTACAGACTACACCCAAATCCAGGCTGAGCTGTGTGGTTTGGCTGTGCCGGGATCCCTTTTTTTATTTTTTCCACTCCGAGTACAGTTTAGAGACCGGTGTCAGTGGGGAAGTCCAGCAGCAGTGTGCTATTCCTCGTTTTCCACTCGGGTGTTGGAGTTAATTACACCTTCTGGGATTTTTCTCTTTGTGCCAGGATCTTGGAGATGCATCCAAGGATAAAGTTAATAGACAGAAGGCATCAGAATCTGAGAAGGCTTTACCTGTAACCGACCCATAATGGACGAGTGAAGCGTGTTGGATTAACGCGAAGCTCTTCAGGATCAGAAAGTCTCAGGAAGTCTTGGTCACGACCTCGGGTGTGTTTTACACCGCAGGATCTCAAAGCGTGAAAAAAAAGGTCTTCGCCCTTTCAAGACTGACCATGCAGCTGTGAGGTCAGGTGGCCCTCTGTCCATTACAGGTCTTGACCCTGTTTAACCCGACCTTCATCTATTTCCGCCTTTTTTCCTGTGGAGCATGCGGAAGGAGAAGGAGAAGCACTCGGGCTCTTCGGGCAGGGACAGGGATAAGAAGCAAAAGGCCGCGTCGGTCACTCGCGCCCTCAGCTGGCTCAGCGGATCAACCCTCTCGCGCCAGACCCGCAAACTGTTCCGCAGCCACACCGACCTGAACACACTCTCGCACGCAGCGCACAGAGACCAAGAAAAGGATGATGAAGATGACTGGGTGTACGAACCCCAGCACTACATAGGTGAGGGGATTACTGTGTGTGTGTGTGTGTGTGTGTGTGTGTGTGTGTGTGTGTGTGTGTGAAGGCATTCACCCGCTGCAAGTTGGTTAGGCTGCAAGTTTTTGTTTCCTTCCTCATTTAGCATTAATGAGAATAATTAAGATATCAAGATAGAGGATATTTGCTGCATGGTTTCTTCGAGTGACAAAATTTTGACAATAAATTGTTTTGTTTATATCAGTGCGATTTTTTTATATTATTTAGCAAAACTCTATAAAGCCATCTTATCAAAAAAAAGACCGCATTGTGTTTGGGTTATTTAAGTATTCAATAATACTATGCTATCTATATAACTATAATTATATATAACTATCAATATAGTGTTGCAATTTTTTTGTTGCACACAAAACCTTTTTAATCACGAAGATTCCTGAGGATCATGGGAAACATTACGAATAATGCAAAAAAAACTTGGCCGCGTCATCAGCTTCCTCCTCTAGCAGTTTCAGTTTCACTTATCATGGTAGTCCATGCCTGCTGCTCCATGATGCTGCAGTAACAGAGTGAAAAAAAGGGCTTTTATTGGCTTTAGGGTTCTCCAAAAGAACTCCAGCTGTTCCACAGCAGCTGGTTCACTGACCATGTGACTCAAAGACCCAATGTCTTTTTCTTCTTTCGGCGTCTCCTGTCAAGGATCGTCACAGCGGACCATTTCTTTCCCTCTTACCCTGTCTTCCACTTCTATCCCCCTGCATCACCTCACCCATAAACCTCCTCCTGGACCTTCCTCTTTTCCTCAAAGAAGTAATATGATTGGCTGTTTATGGATACGTTGCGTTTTGCAACAAAATAAGGTTGTCAAAGACACGTCAAAGCTTTTAAAACAAGGATGTGTAGCAGTTTTCAAATTAGAAAGGTAGTTATAGACGAGCATGTGTGCCTAAGGAAAATAATTAGCCAGAACGAACGAACACAGGATATGGTGTTTATCTCGTTTTGCAGTCAAATGCAGGTTTATTTATTTTAGTGCCAGGTATTGTAAGTTCTTTTAGACAGTTGTTGCTCAATTATACCCCATTGCTACTTCATTCTTGATCTGAAGGTGTTGATTAGTTTTCAACAGTACAGCTGTGACTGTAGTAATTGTTGCCACGGTGACGTCTTCTATTTGGAGACGTTTCTTTAGAGTTTTTGGAAAGGGTCAGAGCTTTCTAACCGAGAGAAATCTGTAACTTTACGTTTTTTAAACCTTCAAGGAAAAGGGTTGCTTGTTTTGACAAAGCGTGAATTTCATTCTTTTAAACTTCAAGGGAAAGAAAATCAAAGGTTGGTGACGACACGACTGTCTATAGCGACGTTAAAGATAAGGGATTACGGGGACTGGACTTTGGGTTCATTGATGCTCCACAGCATTAAATATAACAAAAATAATGGGGAACAAATTTACAATGTGTCAATTACAAAGGAAAATTGCTTTAATTTGAATATTAATAATAATCATTATAATAATGGTCATCATAATTTTATAAGAGCACCCTCGAGTGGTTAATTCCTTACATATTATGTAGGTTACACTCACACTCTCATCATCTATTCTGCTTTATCCTGTAGTCAGGGTCTAAGCCTATCCCAGGAGACTTGGGGCATGAGGCTGGGTACAGAGCACCAATCCATCACAGGGCACACACACTGTGGGCAATTTTTGGGAACCCCAATTATGTCCATGTCTCCAACTCCATGACTTAGTGTCCATGTCTTTGGATTTTGGGAGGAAACCCACCAAGCATGGAGACAACATAGAAACTCACAGACCCGAGGTGGGAATCGAACCCTGGCCCTGGCGGTGCAAGGCGACAGTGCTAACCACTAAGCCACTGTGCCGACCAATATTCTGTAGGTTTATTTTTTTTTATTTTTTTTTATGGTAAGTGTGTATATTATCTAAGTGTCCAGTGATTTTTCCAGATGTTTTGTCCATATCTTTTATCTCTAAGCTGCTTCACAGATCTGAAGCTCGATGTTCCAGTAACTCGCAGGCAATTTGCATCAGAATGGAAATCACCTCGACACAGTGATAAACGTCCAGAGCATGTTGGCTAAAAACAAAAAGTAAAAAAAAAAGGGGGGGGGGGATGCGCCACACTGAAACCCGCATGTTTGAGTCAGTGCATTTCCTCTCATGTATCATGTCCTGCCTTGTTTTAAACACACAACAACTTTGTGTGTGTGTGAGAGAGAGAGTGTGTGTTGTAAACTCCTCCATTGTGTCTGCCAGGGCAGGAAGTAACGGCGTGTGATGTTTACATGCGAGGAGAGAATTGGATCACTGTCCTGACTTTATGACAGCTTTTCCATTGTGTGCAAGTCGTTGTCGCTGGTCTCTTATCCGCCACGCGGTGATGGGGTGGTGATGAGAGGTGCTGGGGGTCACGGCGCACCGGGATGAGGGTGCGGAAATAGGAGATGTCACCGACTGGCGGAGATGCGATTGTATGAGCGCATGCCGATGAGGGGGAGCTTCGCGCCCTGCGAAACCGGAGCTTCTCTCATACACAAATCGGCAGGACCTGGATCTGGGACCCGCGTCCTGCACCTGAATATATGTTACATTATCTGTTTATGATGAATGAGAGGTGTTGTTTTGTTTGGGTTTTTTTCCCAGTAAGGTAAGCAGATTTCGATTTAGACTTTGATTAGTATTTTTGACTTGTGTGTGTGTGTGTGTGTGTGTGTGTGTGTGTGTGTGTGTGTGTGTGTGCGCTGTTCTTTCCATCTAGAACAGAAATCCAGTTCTGAGCAGACTTTAAAAATGACATGCACTCCATCTAATACTTTACAGACTCCCACACACACACACACACACACACACACACACACACACACACACACACACACACACACTCATTACCCTGAATAGCCAGAGGCTCATTGTTGAGCCTTATAAAATAAATCCTTTTTGTCATCTTTGTATGTGGGCAAATATTCCACTCCTATTTTATTCCTGCTCTCTGCATTGTGCGTGTGTATATTGTTTTGCAGTCCAGCAGTAACCCTACTCGGTCTGTAATAAGAGCCGGGGGAGGCCTGCGCGGAGGCTGAGCCGCGACCAGTTCGGTGCATTTAGTGAGTTAATATTAGTGCGTTTCTGATTTATGGTGGCTCTCTGGCCTCAGCTTCTGACATCTCACCTCTCGCCCTCGCACATTTCTCACTGTAACTCACTTCTTTATAACGCTTAAGGTGCTAAACTTAGATTACTGTTAAAGGTGTAAATGTATCACGGTCGTACATTTCAGGAAGTTATAAATCGTGCTCCTTTTTATCGTCTGAGCTTTCTGAACTTTTGTCCGTGTCGGACCACGTGCTCCATCGATCCGCCTGACTTCATCGACGCAGTGATGTTTTCCTGAGCCGGGCCATGCTTAATACACGGTCAGATATTTGATTAACCTGGGCAGGCACGAGATACAGGACTAAGTTCTGTGTGTGTGTGTGTGTTCTCTGCTGGTGGATGCAATAGAGGTAGCCAAAATATGGACTTAAAGCTCAAAAACTCTGTCCTTACTGTAGGTTTCTTGAAGCGTAATTAAGAAAATGTCGCCATGTGTGGGTTGAATATGGGAGGACAAAATTCCCCGTCTTGATAGCCTGCCATGTGGTGTCATGCCAATCACCATCCCGGCTCATGTTCCCAGATCAGTTACTTGATATTGGTGACAACCGGCCCACAACGCACTGTACGAAAACATCTTCCATGATATCCGTCTCCATAACTGTTGCACACTTTTTTTTCTTCGTATTAAAAATCCATCCATCTAGGAACCTCTGTGACGCCACTCAGCCTAATCTGAATGTCTTTGGACTGTTGAAGAAAACCTGAGTACCCGGAGGAAACCCACCAAGCACGGGGAGAACATGCAAACTCCATGCGCACAGAGGCGGCACACGAATCGAACCTGGGACCTGGAGGTGCAAGGCGACAGTGCCAACCACTAAACCAAATAATGACCTAGCATAACATGATCAATTTGTCCTAAGATAGAACAATTCTGTAGAAATTATACTGGGTAGGGTTTAGTTCATAGGACATGAAAAGAACTTGATATGATTTTACACCCGGGGCTTGATGGGAGAACTGATCAGGAAGCAAGTCAGGACATTTCCTCTAAAATCCTTTACATTTAGGGAGGGAAAAAAAAAACATAATCCTACTACTCATAAGTGCTCGTAGTGCTAAATTTAAACCATGCATTTATACGATTGGCACTTACACTCAGGCCTGGTTAAAGTGCCCTAAATGTGGCTCCAGCCCTCTTTTTAAATAGAGCCTGTAATTATGGGCCGTCAGACTCTTGTAGTAGACCCGTAATTTCAGAAGGCCAGTTGCTGTGAGACAGGATGTTTTTGACAGCAGTCATGTCACTGTGCTACTCCGTGCCAATGCCCATCCTCTGTGGCGGTGTCGCGTTTGTGCGGCGGTGCCAGTCGCCGCCGCGTTGGGAGCGTTTATGTGGCAGCGGTACAGCTCATGTGAGCTTTCCTGACCGTGGTGTATTTGCATGATGGTGATGTGTTTGTGTAGTGTTCTGGCAGGTTCGTGTGACCGTGCTTATCTTTCCAGGCTTTGTGTGGGCATTCCCCTAATTTGTGAGGCAGGGCAAGATTTGTGTAGTGACGAATCATATTGGCAGAAATTCTCATCCTCAGTGACGATGCTGAACCTCAGTTGCAATTAGTGCTGCAGAATTCACCACGTTAAAATCGAAATCGCAGTATGGACCTGTGCAATCATGTAATCGGCCTATAATTTATTATAGGTAATATATACATAGTCAGGGGTTTATGTAGAGTTTTATTTTTTTAAATACATTTCAGATAATGTATTAATAAATATTGGCAAACATCCCCTTAATGTGATTCATGGTCCTGTTCTTTGGTGTTGGCTGAGATAAATAATTCATTATTAAATTGTACATATGATACATATATATTACAGTTTCAATATCAGCGTCAAAATAATCAAAGTGTTTTTTTTTTTAATTATTATTATTGTTATTAAATCGTGCAGCCCTAGTAGCAACGCTGACTGTCTGTGACTATGCTGATCCTCTGTGGCATGGCCCTGATCATCTATGGCAGTGCTGATCCTCTGTGTGGTGACGCTGACCCTCTGTGGCCAACGTTAATCCTCTCTGTGTGGCAACGCTGATCCTTTCAGGGGCAACACTGATCCTCTCTGGGGCAATGCTGGTACTCTGCGAAAGTGCTGATCCTCTATGAGGCAACACGGATCTTCTTTGTGAGGCAACTATGATTCTCTCTGTGGGGCAACCCCGATCCTCTCTGTGGGGCAACGCTGATCCTCTCTGTGGGGCAACGCTGATGATCTGTGGTGTGACGCTGATCCTCTGTGGCAGTGCTGTGAAAGTGCTGATCCTCTATGGGGTAGTGCTGATCCTCTGTGAGGCAACACTGATCCTGTGTGTTGGGCAATGCTGATCCTGTGTGTTGGGCAACGCTGATCCTCTCTGTGGGGCAACGCTGATCCTCGCTGTGGGGCAACGCTGATCATCTGTGGGTCAACCCTGATTCTCTCTGTTGGGCAACGCTGATCCTTTCTGGCATTTATCCACTGTGGCGTGACACTGATCCTCTCTTTTGCTTATCCTCCGTACCAAGGCTCTGATCCTCTGTTGACAGTGCTGATCCTCTTTGGCGGCGATCCTCTGTGGACCAGTGCTGATCCTGTCTGGCACATATCCTCTATGGCGTGGCACTCATCCGATGCGGATGCGCTGATCCCTTAAGCTTAATCAAATACGCCAGTGACACCATTTAAGTACACTGACTTTATTGCCATTTCAACAGTCCAGTTTGAGATGACTTTTGCTTTCGGATGTGGCGCGTTGCCGAGAGCTGGGAGTAGCCGTTATAAGCAACATATATTAGTTGCTTATATACATGCTTATTGTGATCATGAGAGTATGTATGCTGTCAGCAAAATATTCAGATAGTCTTTGAAGAGGAAAAACAGAGATGGTTATCAAATCAACATGAAAAATCTGCCTCCTTTATTCGCCAGGCTCGCATTGACGTTCACCTTACCGGCTTGTAGCAGAGCCCCTCATTCAGAGTGGAACCTACAGAAACGCTTTATAGCCTGGCATGTGATTATGTTTTCGATAGAGACTATAGGTTGGGAAACTCTGTGTCTTATCGCTTCGGGCAGAGCAGTTGTGGCCGTGTGCCAGCTTTACCGTCATTCCCGAAAAGTAAAGTAGTATTACGTAATAAAGCTGAGATGCATCTTATAGGACATATAGGTACCTTTAGACGGGGAATATCTTGCGTAAAAAGTTCTCTGTAATGTGTGTATTTGTGCGCTTCCTGCTTTCACAGCGAACGTACCTATTAGCAGTGATGCACTATTTATAACTGCTTATGGCGCTTTGGCTTCAAGTGTTACATCAGAATGTGAATGTGAAATAGTTATGAGATGTTGAGACTGATACTAATCTCTCTCTCTCTCTCTCTCTCTCTCTCTCGGTGCTCCTGACTGGCTCACTGGATCATTTTCAGGTAAGTTAATCTCTCTCTCTCTCTAAATCTTCAAAGTAACCTCAGTTGTCCAGTTATAAGTCAATCTGATGTCACAATGCTTTCAGACATAACTGTGAAGTTTTACATAATGCGCATAGTTGTTCGTCTTAACTAAAATACACCCTTTCCCCATAAAGACATTAGAGCTCTCTAAACTATCGAAAGTAAAAGAGACGAGATGGTTTGATCGAGATTATTCTTTTTTTCTTTGTTTTGTTTTGTTTTTTAAACTTCTCCCTCGAGGTCAGCCCTGATAAGCTCTTTCCCTCTGCCTCCGCGTGCAGATACGTAATATCTGATGGCAAGTGCACATTGTGCAGGTGAAACGCTTTCGTAAGGCAACGTTCCATCGCGAGACAAGCCGCGACAATCCGACAGCGATCCGAGCGCCGAGATTACATCCTGCTGTTTATCTGCACCGTCTTCAGGCCCGGGAGTCACGCCAGCGAGACGCCTCATGTTTTCCTGTAATGAAAGCGTGCGGCTTAAGGTTGCGCAATAACCCGTTCACTGTATGTGTCATTCGTGACTCCCATAAAGTGAAGACTGTTAGTCAGGTTCTGGTGAGCAGGCCGATTTCCATGATCACTTCCTCGTCCTGGATTTCCAACCCAGTACAAGGGGCGGTCATAAAATTGTTATTCTTGATAAGAAAAAAAGATGTAAAGGAAATGGACGTTGATCATGAGCGTAGTTTTTGTCGACATATCCTCCACCTACCTGACAGACTTCTGTCTGGTGGTCTTTGAAGAAGCAAGAAGCCACCTTTTTGGTTCTTGAGGAAAAAGTTCCACCTCTGTCGTTGTCAAATGCGTCAAAAGTGATGGAAGAGGAAGAAGTCACTGGGTGCGAGGTCGGGGTACTAGGGGGGGGGGGGGTTTGTCCACAAACGCCGTTGTCCACTAACGGCGTTTGTGGACACATATAATATCCGCGGGATGAAATGTTCACGAATGGACATATTTCCAGAGACATAATTTCTGCAAATGTTTTCTGTTTTTATGTACATGCAGGTCGTCAGCTGACTTCATTTCATTGTCACATAATATAGCTGAGCCTAGACCTGACCAACTGAAGCAACCCCAGATCATAACACTGCCTCCAGAGGCTTGTACAGACTCGAACCCCTGAGCAGTCCAGAGCCTTAAACATTTGAGCCACAACTGCACCGTATGAAATATGGTCACAAATCATATGAAACAGTGCTGCACAATTTTTAGCATAGCAATCTAAATTGCGGTATGGACCTGTGCAATTATTGAACCACTTATTTTAATCACTAATCAAATATTTATTTATTTATTTATTATCAATTCGTGCATCCTAATATGATGAGTTATCCAAGACTACTGGTTATTTTGTACAAGACCTCAGCTGATATAGATTTATAATAAGAAGACGACGAAGAAGAAGAAAAAGGAGGAGGAGGATGATCATTATGATTATGTTGAAGAATTTTAAAAGTAGTTCCTTATGGGGGTTGGGGGTAGCTGTGTGTTATATACAGGGGTTGGACAATGAGACTGGAACGCCTGGTTTTAGACCACAATAATTCATTAGTAAGGTGTAGGGCCTTCACTCTGCTCTTTTAGAGCCAATACAGCATCAATTCTTCTTGAGAATGACAGATACAAGTGCTGCACAGTGGCCAGAGGGATTCTGAGCCATTCTTCTTGCAGAATAGTGTCCAGGTCACTACGTGATGCTGGTGGAGGAAAACGTTTCCTGACTCGCTCCTTCAAAACACCCCAAAGTGGCTCAATAATATTTAGATCTGGTGACTGTACAGGCCATGGGAGATGTTCAACTTCACTGTCATGTTCATTAAACCACTCCGTCACCAGTCTTGCTGTGTGTACTGGTACATTATCATCCTGATACACAGCACCGCCTTCAGGATACAATGTTTGGACCATTGGGTGCACATGGTCCGCCAGAATGGTTCTATGTGTGTGTTATAGTGTATACCTAGTAAAAAAATATGAAATTCAATTGATAAATTGATTATAATGTAATCGCTGCTTTGGGACGAATGAGAATGGAGGGTGTGCCAAGTGTTTCTCTTTTTCCTGAGCTGACTCGATGCCATGGTGAGAGAGAGAGAGAGAGAGAGAGAGAGAGAGAGAGAGAGAGAGAGAGAGCATGTCGCTGGTAAATGGGGAACAAGAACGGAGAGAACCAGTGAATCACCGAGGCGAGTGAGTGTAAGTGTCGAAGTTTGCGTGTTTGTGAGTCAGCAGAGAGCAATAGTCATGTCCTGTGTGAAAGGTAAGTCTGTAACCGTGTCTCAACCCGTTTGCATTGTGAGTAATGTGTTCGTTAAGATGTAGTGATGCTAATACCCGAGTGCTGTCGGGGAAGCGCAGTGTGAATTGCCGGAAGCTGTCCATGCTTGGCATTCCACACAGCAGTAAGCGCGGGGTCGTAAATCAGCACCGCTGTTGATATTTTAGACATTTTTGATGTAAAAAAAAAAAAAAACACAGGTGGAAATATGTAAATTAAAATGAGTTGAAATGATCAGAGAGGGAGAAACTTTTTGGTTAGTAGGCTGCTTTACATCCAGGTAATCAGTTAGCGCCTTCTACGTGATGTGAAAAATAAAGTTTTGTGAATTAGTAAATAGGACAGTTTGTTCGGCGTAGATGGAACGAGTCAGCAGTGGGTTCTGGTTGTGCTCAGAGTTGTTGTTCCAGTCCTGAGTGCCGATTGAAATATTCGTTCAGTTTGTATGTGTGCGCGCACATTGCAGAAAATGCGACTTGACACACTTTTCCCTGTATTTGCCATGCAAAGCGTGAGCATGTGTGCTGAAGCAAAAATCCTTTCCTTTTTGAGCTGTTCTCTATTTGCGGTGGTAGTACATAGATCTTTATTTTGGGTACATTTTAACTCTGGGTTAATCCTCGCCAGCGCGTGTGTGTGCATGTGTGTGTGTGTGTGTGTGTGAGTGAGTGTGTCAGCTGCTGACAGTTGTTGCACATGTGGTGTTGCCTTTATGCACAGCTGCTCATGTAGCACCTCTGTGCTGTGTCTAATTCCGTCTCTTGTGTGAAGGTGTGTATTTATTTAGGCAGTGAAGCTTTATTTATTTATTTATTTATTTATATAAAAGAAATCGTTTGGTATTCTATGTTGCTCCTGAGACACTAGAGACTTTCTCAAATACTTAATGACATTTTTTTCACTATTTTGTTTTAAAATGAAAAAATCTTTTTATAAATTTTTTTTTTTACTTTTATTCTTTTTTTGTTCTTTCTTTTCTTTTTTGTTCTCATGGTATCATGGAGACTCCTACTTTAAAAAATTTAAAAAAGAATGAATAAATGAAAAAATGAATAAATGAGAACTGTCTCTCAAAGCATGGTGCAGACTGCCTCTAGGGGGCGCACTAGGCAAAACATTGTAATGGCGGAAAGTAAAGGTTATACAGCGGTACCTTGACATGCGAATTGAATCCGTTCCAGAGGCGAGTCCTTAAGGCGAAAATTTGTATTTCAAAACGCATTTTCCCATAGGAAATCATGTAAATGCAGATAATCCGTGTGAGCCACCCCCAAAAAAATTACCAATTTTGAACACTATAATCATATTTTTGCATATAAAAAAATTATAATATCAAAACATTTAGAAAATACATTTTAAAAAAATCTTTAAAAAATCTAAATCTTGCTCAAAATGCCAAAAAAAACTGATGCCATTTTGAACGGCTCCCAGACATACGTGCAGCTTAGCCAGCGTTTGGTCGCTCGTATGCTAAAAATGCTTGGCATTACGAGGCAAATTTCCTGTGCAATTTCAGTTCTTAATGCCGAGGTACCACTGCACTGTAAAATACGTTCGTAGATATTGTCAAATTTCACCGTACTGCAGTCTAATGATTTCATAGCCTATCGACCCGACATCAGCGAACCCGTGTGCAGCGATGCAGGCGCACCGCTCACATTAACCTGAGTAAGCATCACCATTAAGGCTCTCTATTACTGTCGCTGCTGTCTAGTAGGATGAGTTATTATTTGCTTTGTATGCACACATACTGTACACATGCACTCATGCACAGCTGGCCGGGGAATCCCCTCTCACGCCCAGTCACTGGTCCACTGTGGGGGACTTTTCTGTTCCACAGTTCGCAGGGGTGATAGAGGTCCGTCAGTTAGAATGGGGTGTCGACCTCAAAAGTTCCACCGCTGCCATAGAACTACTCTGAGCTCTTTTACACAATAGACACAGTCTTAGTCATCCTTAAACTTCTTTCAGCTCACGTCAGTGACTGCGTATCTGACCTTGAGTCACGGCTAGACGCTTTTTGTGTCAATCCTGCCTGAAATGAAGTTGATCCTCTGAAGCAGATGTTCTGCATTACCCATGAATCCTGGTGATGTAGAAACATGACTTGTCGTGGGGGGATGGGGAGAACGGCATCGTACCGTGACATCTGAAGACATTCTCATGATTTTGGATGGCAGTGTTTCGGCTTGTTTAATGACATGTTGATCTGCTTCTGCTTTAATCTTCCTCTAACTGTGACTCGATTTCTGTTCCTGTGGATGATCCCACATGGATACTCCAAAAAAAAAATTAGCACGTCCCAGAAACCGTGATTAACCTGCTGGTTGAGCTGATAATCTCACCTGGATGTTGTCTTCCTTGTTGACACATAAAGACTGTCTTCATTGTAGTCATGCTTAATAAGTATTACTTATCTCTACAGTATATAATCCCACTATCTGGCGTCACTCAGGACACCCGGAACTATTTCGACTCGGGTTTCTTTCCTGGTGCGTGTTTGCATCGTATCAAGGAGTTTCTCTTTTGGCACAGTCCGCTCGGATCACAGTGTGATCTCAGATTTCTGCAAAGCTTCCTTGTGACAATATCGATTCCTGAACGCGCTATAAAACATCCAGTTAGATTAAGAGGTCGAGATGTGTGTACAGTATTACGAGTCTGAAGGTTTGAACGCCACATTGCGTCGCTGTTAAATTAGGGCGGATAAAATCTCAGGTTTTTAATTGCGACTGATGTATTAGTTCGTGCATGTTTCTTTTCTAAGTTGTATGTGTGACTCGGAGTGAGAATGCGAGAAAAAAAAAAGCGTGACTTCCTCACGTGATACGGAGAAAACTGTCAGGATCGAGATAATTATAGCAGCACACACACACAGTCGTCTCTTAATCACACTCACAGCACTGCAAACCTGACTTCATTGGGAAATTGTTGATTTTTGTGTGTCTGTAGTTAAAATGTGGCTTTTTATTGGAGTCATTCCATATAATCCTGTTTTTTTTTTTTTTCCGTGCGTGATCTTTGCCCCATGTGCCGTTATCGGGTCTGCAGTGAGCTGAGCGGTGTAAATCTACATGGCCGTTTATTACAGTGTAACAGATGAGTGTAATTCATTCTGTGGTCAGTGAATGAGCTGCGCCACGGAGTGTCTTGGCAGATTGTCAGACTCGGCTCCAGCCTTTCCTAAAGTCCCAGGATAAACATCTGTAGTATTTTGTGTGTGTGTGTGTGTGTGTGTGTGTGTGTGTGTGTGTGTGTGTGTGTGTGTGCAGAAAATAACATGTCGCCCTTTTGGTTTAATTAATAATTCCACGTTATGCTACTTTTAGGTTTATTTTTGGATTCGCTGTGTTTTTTTTTTTTTTTTTTTCCTCACCACCTTTTACTGTAAGACCACAAAACTAGACCAGAATGTACAGCTCTTTAATTAAATATGACACTTTTTGCAACTCATATCTTCAATTAAAACCTAATCTTATTACATTCAGTTGGATTTTACTACCATTCAGCCAGCTCAGTTTTTCAGTAGAAAGAGATCACAAATTATTGTCTCTTTTTTGACCTTTTTGGCGTAATTTCATTCTGTTACATGTTCCATAAATGCATCCTTAATATCGATGTGTGTTAGTTTTCCAATATTGTTTTTTTTTTTCCAAGTTATTTATCCCGGTCAGGGTTGCAACAGATCCGACCTCAGATCCCAAGATCCTGAGAACACGGTGTGAGGTGGGAATACACCCTCTCGCTAAAATGATGTCATTTGTGTACTTCAGTTTAATTGGCTCGTAATTGCTCATGGCAGATCCGCTTGAACTTGAGCTGACTGTTTCAATAGACTGTTATCATTTAAACTTGCCGGTTTGTCGAACCGTACTGTAAGCGCCAAAGACTATAGAAGAATTTGGAAAATAACTGAAAGTTATTATTAGGTTTAATGTTAGATAGATATGTAGGGTAAGAATGTGGCTCTTAGTAATAAAAATAAAAGCTTTTTTATGGATTAAAAAACAGGAGCGGATGATCCAAGAAGCTCCATCAAAATCAGAAATCATATATACATGCATTCATTGCATTTGGCAGACGCCCTCATACAGAGTGACTTACAGTAAGTGCTTTGAAGTCTCTTGTCATTAATGCATCATTGTATTGGTTCAATAGGTCGCTGATCATCAGTACCATCTATCTAAAACATTGTTTTGGGGGGGTTTGTTAATTCAAATACTAATGGGAAAATAGGACTTTACACCCTGTTTCTTAGTGACTCAGCTGTTCGCAAATGTAGGGTGCCAAAACAAAAGAGCGTTTTAATGCCTTGTACCTTGAGAGACGGTGGGATCAGTCAAGCGGTGCTCAAGGATGTCGTCTGTATGAAGCAGACTGAATTGCAGATACATTAAAAGCAGCCCTGGTGAGTAGGGAACCAGATTTAGATCTGAAACAATTAAAGATATGCAATAAGAGCAAACTGAATGATGAAGGTGATTGCACATATGTACAAAAGTTATACGAAACGCAAACTGGCAGAGATACCCCCTTCGCTACGTTTAAAAAAAAGAGGTTAATTTAGCCCAGATTTTCTTGCCCCTAGATAGAAAGATATGGGGCTCTCAAGTGGCGCAGCAGTAAAGTGCTCGCCCTGTCATCCAGGAGATCGCAGGTTTGAATCCCGGGTGACCTCCCGCAGCCGGGCGCCTGGAGAGAGCTGATTGGCGGAGCCCTCTCAGGAAGGAGTGATGGAAGGCACTTAACGCTCTCACATGGATCAAACGTAGGCGTCTGTGAGTTAATTCAGTGTATGTCCAATAGCAATGTATACTGTATGTGCATGTAGTGCATGTCTGGTGCATTGGGCGAACATCTGCGCTAGTACTTTTCAATTTAGACGTGTTTGAGCCACAATGTTCTTTTATACGGTGTGTATATTATTTAGCGTCATGTGCAGAACTCCCCACATCCAAACTGCTCGGATAAGTCAAACGCAGCAATGTTATTATTAATATACTGTACGTATGTGATACATCCATGACCAAGAGCTGGTGTTTGATGCGACTGACCAGCAGAGGGAGCTGTTGCAGTGTTGTGATTTCATTGCAGCGTCTTTAGACATTTCATGTCACAGGCTTTATCTTTGTAGAGAAACACATCTTACAGTAGCTTCTCAAAGTTCAGAGCTACGTCTTGCCGTGGACATGGCGACATCACAGGGCCGTGTGATGAGTATTTGGCGTCTCTGAATCATTATTTTGTGTTTTATGAGGTTAAGAGTGTGTGAACCTTTGCTCTTGTGTTGGAGCTTAATTACCCGTATCCTCGTGGTTATCTATGTGTCAGTGTGTCTGTGCATGGATGAAGAGGGGCAAGGGCTGTTAATCTGGGTTAAGAGATTAGCACGGGACAAGACCCGAAAGAGGCTGACCTGCATGCACTGGGCTAATGGTCAGCCATGATTTAAGCCCAGAATAAGGAACACATGACCAGACCAGCAAGGCGAGTGCGTGTCCATAGTTACACTTTCCATGTGGAGTCCTGAGCAGTAAGTTCTGTCTGGTCTTCCACAGGTTGTCAGTCCACTACTTTTAGAATTCCATGCTTGTTTTGTGGATGCTAGTAGTTTACGTGTAACCTGACACCTCATGCACTGGCCTCTTTGTTTAGGAAAATCAATTCTATTCAGGAGAAAAGAGGAAGGAGGAGGAGGGCTCATCTTTTGGTGGCTGCAGTAAGCAGCGTCTTAAAGAAGGGTCCCTAGTGGGCTGTTTAGCCAGCTCACGCTGCCTTCCCCCTAGAGGGAGTAGGGGGGTGTTCGGGGACAGGGATGAGGCAGGAAAGAGTGAGGCGGGCCTGAGAATTAGGACCACCCACCCCACCCAGGCCTCAGGGACCTGCAGCACTCTGACAAACGTGCATTGCTTCAGCTGATCCTACAAGGCCTGCTATGAGGAGAATCACGCGAAGCCACCCAGTGCCAGCCAGGAGATGGGCAATGCTCAGCCCCTTCCTCAGTACCAGGCCTCGAAGGCAGGCAGCGCTTGTAGCCCCCGAGCCGAGGGCAACTTCCATCGCCGAATGCTGACCTCCAGAGTCCGTCAGAGATACGAGTCACTGTGGACCAATAAACCCATCCTGGTAGCGAAGGGTGGAGAAGACCAGGAGTGTCCGCTCAGACGCACCCAGTCCTGCCGAGAGACGAGATCCAGATCCTGCTTTTACTGTGAGTGCTTCAGGAGCTGTGGGAGATTTATTAGAGTGATATTAGTCAAATAACTCTCTAGATAAGATATAATTGTGTTGGCTTTGCTTGGGCTCATTCCATTATTTTACACTAGGCTTGTGGAGAACACGAGAACTTGCTTTATTTTGAAATCCAAGTTTCTGACCTGACTTGATTCGACGCTTGCGTATGTGTGTATGCCGTTCGCATCATTAAGGTTCAGATATACAATGCAGAGTGACAGCTCAGTATGGTGTTCATTCATTCATGGACATTACTTATTGTTTTCTGTCCAAGCTGTAGATTCTACTACATGTCCATGTCACTCAGAAATGGCTCCTGAGATTCAATCCTGAAAAACTGAGCCTTAGTTTTGTTAATATGATGATCAGACTGGATTTATTCCAGCATTGTAAATAAACATGAATTTTTGATGTGATTTTATATTCATTATGGTAGTTATACTGATGCATTTGGAAAGTAACGTGTCCAAACTCTCATTGCAGCATTCATCATGAAATGTTGTCTAGTATCGATGATACAGAAAATGTAAGTTTTCAGCTTACTTAAAAGGAACGAAAACTCCAAAGACGATCCCCCTGCCATCAATGACATTTTTAATAAGCCTGACATCTGTGTTTGCTATTTGTGTTTTATTTTTACTTTCTTTTTTTCTTTGCATCTGGTACAGATGCTTTTGTCCCTTCACCCATGCACAGATTGTGCCTATCTGACTTGCTGACCTTTACCCTTTAAAATGGTGCCGGAGACCTTCCAGTTTAACCCCTCCAAGGCTTCGCTCCATCCACTTGTCCTTAAGGAGAGATTCATTCACTTGCCCCCCAGTCCGAGGCGATTTATTGATCTGAGATAGTGGCACACCCCAAGTTCTCATTTCTCGCTTATTGTGAAGTACAGGAGGTGAGTGAAACGTGGATGGTTATACAGGTGTGAGTCTGGATGGAAGAAACTGCTGTTTCATAGAAGTGGAAGTAGTGGTGTTATGGTGTTCAAGTCAAACCAGGACTTTATTTCTCTGTATAATCCCCTGCTACACTAATGCACTTATTCAGCATTTCACCTGTTCTTGGATACCGTCAAGGTAGAACGTTTTCTCAATAAGCCAGAGCCATGATGAAAATGCCTGCTTCTGATCTAAAACGCTGGCCTCCCAGGAACTCCTTAAATGGCCCAAAGATCTGAAAATGACTTGGAGCGAGGTCAGGACAGTACAGGGGATGTGGCGATAACTCCCAGCCGAGTTCCTGTAATGTGTAAAGTGGTGTTTGTGAATGATTGTGTGTACAGTTTCTACAGACAGATTTTCCTCTTCCGTAAGCTGGCAACAAGTTATCTGTCGATTCTCAAGGATCAGGTGAATGTTCATGGGAACGACTGCAGTGGGCTCCAAGCCACCTCGGCTGGTATCGTCATTCATGGACATACGACCTTCTTTAAAACGTTTGCACCATTCGTATGGACAAGTCCCAGTTTGACTTGAACTCCACTAGTGAAGGTGATAGGCTGGTATATACATGAGGCATAGACAGTGGCATTATACACAATGACAGAATGAAACGTTTTTTATTCTTTGAAAACTTGCTGCCATTGTCTGGCTTTTTTTCCCACCCCATGGGCTGTGTCTCAAATTAAATACTCGGAGTATGGTATGTTTAATAATAGTCTAAAACTCAGACATTACTGTAATAGGAAAACTGGTTAGAACCAGTCTATAAGGATAGTGTATTTGAATTAGAGATTTGAGACACAATGCTAGTTTGTTTAGTTAGTCGTGATCACTGTGCCACATCATTGCCATATCCCCCACTGTTTGTGTCGGTATTGCATCAGCCTGATGTATAGCGTTAATTTCTAAGAGCGTGCCCAAGCGACTTTCCAAATGACTCCAGGATATACAGGCAGACATATATAGAACAACATCTTGAGTACTCATCGTTAAAAGCAAGTCTAATTCAGTGTTACCTGGAGTGATCCTGACCTAGTTAACAAGAAAGCTTTATCTCTATGATAAGTAAGATGTTTTTCAGAGATCATTTTCCAGTGATAGCATATCCTGAAGTCATTTATTGTTGAGATTCTTATGCTACGGCAATTTGTCTTTGTTAAACAATGGCACATTACATACGTTGTATCCTTCATGAAACGAGTTGTGTTTTCCAGCCTTAAGCTTTTCCCGTGTCTGGAAACATAGCTTGGCTTATCCTCAGTTTCAGAGTGCTGACAAAGATGATGTAGATACTCACTATGGTAATCCTATTTTATTCCAGCTGGATGTGTGGACGGGGCGGCTCTGTGCGTCTGTCACACCCCAGTCTGAGTTAATACACTGTGACAGGCCAAGATGCTTCTCAGCTCCTCACTGTAGTGTGTTCCGAATAAACTAGCTTTCCAGCAGCCTTATTACTGACCCCGAGCTCGTGCTTATGAACACTTGTCACACATTTCCCACAATGCTTTCTCACACTGCTTGTGTGTACTGTAAGTGTGTGAGCTTGACAGTTTGAGAGACGCGTATAGATTTTCTCCAAGCCCTGATCAGGCATTCTGGCCAGTCGTGGCTTGTTCTCTTGTAGCGTCTCTCAGGGGACGGACGTGCCCCAGATATATACAGCTTTTCTTTGTTGGTCAGGGATGGGAATTATTAATTTTTTTAAATAAATGCAATTTGAATTAGTCTCAAAGGTCCCCTAAAGTGTGTGTGTGTTAATGCATCGGCTGAAATATTCATCAGATTAATGCACATTCGCTTTATTTCACTCCTCATCCAAAAAACGCCATTTCAGTGTCTATGTAAATAAGCGACTACTGAGAAACTCCAGAGAACCACAGAGCTAAACAACAAGCCGGGGACGGTATCTTCTTATGTGAGGTCACAATAGGGGGGAATTAATCGGCTTGTTTAACCTCTGGTCAGCACAAAAATGGAAAAAGGACAAAAAACAGGGAGTGCTTTTTTTTTCTCTCTGATTTTTTGTAGAAATTACTAAAAAATTTATTTTGAATAGTATAATTTTGTATCCTATTTAAAGGGCTGCTGCACATGGTTAAAACTGATATTAAAATGCAATATCTTGTCAAGATTCTGTCCGAATCATTCCATTTTTTGCTTTTAGAAGTAAAAAATAAAAGAGCACGAAACCAGTACTACTCTTCAATTACAATTCCAAACACGCGTTTGATTATATCACTAGCCAACGGGAAAATGCATAGATGTATAAAATATAAGAGAAATAATTTTAGTGTGATTATCCTAACTAAATGGACAAGCTGATTCTGACTGCTTAAGATTAAACAAGAAAATTCCTGAGAATGCACTCTTAACATCTTTATTTTTTATTATAAAATCTCATGAAATATATTGACATGGTTTTCAGTTGATCGGATGTATGAGTTCTTGAGAGATTGGTTTGAGTAAAATAGTTAAAAGTGATCAGCAGTGTTGCACTAAACAATAGGGTTAAAGAGTGAATAGAGAGCCTGAGCTTTTCTTAAGGATCAGGAGCAGTGGAGCTAAGCAGTGACTAAGACCCTTCGTTAGCGTCATTAGTCGACTGATCCTGACCCAGATGAGTCGCTCAGAGATGGCGCAGGACAGCAGCCTGTGGTGCTCCTTTCTTAATTCACCCCATCGCGTCCCCTTTGTTTTGTTTCGGGTCGATCCATTTACGTCTAATGAAGGCGAGTCTTCGCTATTATAGTGATAGTGAAGTGAACCAGCAGCACCGATTCCTTCATGTGACACAGGGAGGCTCCTGGGCAGGGTGTGGAGGAGGGTAGGGGGCACTGCAGCAATCGGTCGCTTTTCCTTTTGTTGGTGCCAGGCTTAAACTGTGAGAGGAGTGATGGTGGTGGTGGGGGGGTTTCAACCCCTTGCAGGGAAGAGCTGAAAAGAAATTCCTGGTCTTTTGCTTTGCCTGACTAACTCTTAGCAGTTTTGGTTAAGCACAATGACAAAAGTGTATTGTTCCCTGGTGCCCCCTGCAGCCTCTCACCCAGCCCTGGGTCCCCTACTGGAAACAGGTTCAAGACAAAAGACAAAGAAAGCATGAATTTTACCTCTGTCCCACAGCACAGGTGGATTTCCACAACCTCCACACCGTCACTCTCACTCTTTTTCTACTTTTTTTCCCTCTTCTGTTTCTCAGCGTGATGTTCCTGTGGAGGGCTGTGAGGGTTATAAACAGGA
>JAAGKR010005951.1:0-20466 GCA_011419295.1 Clarias macrocephalus
TTTACACATTTAAGTGATGTGTGAGGTGGGATTATGTACTGTATGTAAAATAGACCAGTAATAAACACAGCTAATATGCATGTATTAATAAAAAATAAATAAATAAATAAAATAACCAAAGTTCACATTATTTATTTAGTTGGTCTCGGTAAAAGTGGTTGAATTTAGGAAAGGAAAAGTGCTGAAAGTACACTTGTTATTAATTAGGAATGTACTTGTGATGTTAATTTATTTGTTTGTTTATTTATTTAGTTAGTTAGAAAGCTCATTACATATATTGTTTTTAGTTATCGCTCTCTCTAAGGAAGTCACAGTGAAACACAAATCTGCGCAGTATTAATGTCTGCATTAATACAAATGGATCTGACAGAATTTTGACCCAGAAAGCAGAGAGCGAGATCACACTGCGATGTCAAAGATGTGTTTAAAGCATGTCTGGACAAAATATCAGCAAAATCAAAAAATAGGTTAAACGTGAGATTAAAAAAAAAAAAAAAAAATATATATATATATATATATAAAACCATCAGGAGTGTTAGCTTTCAGACACTGTAAGCGAGACCAAAAGGTCGTAGGCACCCTGTATTTAAGTCCAAAAAAAAAAAAAAAACACTGAAAAGAAATTTTACATTTCTACATTGAAATATCTGAAAAGAAAGCAGCATGTTACGTCAAAGACCACTCTTCAGACACAGAACAAAAAAAAAGAAATCTGGCGTGCTGAGTCCTCAGAAGGACTGCGACCGGTTCTGCAGGATGCTCAGGAAAACTAAGCAGCTCATTTCCTTTTTTTTTTAAAAATCACAAATTCTACCTGCGGTTATATTTTAAGCAAAGGCTCGTCACACCAAATATTGACTTTGTTTAATGAATTATTGTTTACCGCCTTTTTTTATAGTATTGTTTTGAATGTCGAAACTTTCATTGAAACCATCCTCGCTCTGGATCAGTTATTTTTCTTGTGCTCGAGACTTTTGCACAATACAGTACATTAATTTAACATTGTTTAAATCGGAAAGTGGCAACGTTAAGAATTGAGGCCGAAAAGCATGTTTGTTTTGTAGATTACAAATTTCGATTACACACTGTAATGTTTAATGATTGTGACTTTATCATATCTTATCGTGAGCTGAATAAACAGCCGGGTGTATTTTGTTATCATTTAAACTACATGTCGGTCAATTTACTTTGCTGCTTCCCAGTTTAGTGTTGAATTATAGTCGAGGAATAATTGCTAGAACAGAAGCGGTGAGTTTATATTTGAGCCTCGTGAAGCTCAGGCCCTCGTTCCAGCTTCTGCTGCAGTCATTTTTCAGGACAGATGGATGAAACAAAAGCTGATGTGCCTAACTACGAGTTTTACAGCAAACTATTAAAGTCTTGCGCTGTTTATCCACAAACATTTGAATACCTGTCTTCAGGCCAGTTTAATTATCCTCCCCCTTCTGTCCGTCCCTCGCCACTTTGTTGTCTCCCAGCGAGAGAGAGAAGAGAGAGAGAGAGAGAGAGAGAGAGAGAGATTTGTTTCTGTTTTCATTAAGATATGACTGCAGTGCCGGAATGGCGTGACTGTATTTCAGCACTTCCACAAAGTAGCTCGGCTCTTCTCGGTTCGCGCGAGGTCTTTCTCCTGCAAAGTCAAAGCAATTAAAGCGGCCTGTGATGGCCGCTTTTGAAATCTCAGCGCCTCGATACGTGCACTCCTGTGATTCGGTTCGATTCATCATTACGGAGCACTTAGATGTGTAATTCCGTCATTTACATCTCCCGTCCTTTCATGTCCGCCTCTTTAACGGTGCGTTTAAAGCCATTATTAGGCTGCGAACAGCAAGTACGAGCTGCAAAGCCCCCGATTCAGGAGCGACGAGAGGCACTGCACGGTATACTGAGGGAATGTAGAGGCGGTTTTTAATTATCTGGACTCGGTACAGGATGCCGGGGGTTTTTGATTGTTTAAATGAAGCAGCTGGTTTATTGTCTCCGCTTAATTCCTCCATTGTTTTTGGAATATGTCAGACTTCTTTATTCTTTTATCAGGTGCGCTGCAGGAGGAGGAACACAATAGCCTTCATAGCGACTGCGCTGGCCGCCGCACAAAGGCTCCGGGCGAAAAAAGCACCCCGGGCCAGGCGCAAATTACACTTTCCTTCCAGCTCAGCTCGGTCTCCTCCTTCATATATGTGCTCCTCTGCTTAACACCGTACCTCTGACATACATAAAAAAAAAACACAGCAGTGCTTAAATAATAGCACAGATAATAATGATAGCACTCTCAATTCCACATGCCGTTGAATCAGTTCATGTAAATCTGTGTCACCGCGGTCATCGTGTGCTGCCGTGGTACTGTACAGTACATACACAGCGACTGCTCACTGAAATCATGTGACCTACCGCGAACAGCGTAAGAGAATGAACGCTTACTCACATCACGTGTTCCTTTTGAATAGTTTGCTATGTCTTCTAGAAATGCACACAATTGGATATAGAGCTTTCTTATAGAAGAATTATACAGTAAATTACAGGGTAGCTCAGTGGATTACTGAACAGAAGGTCCCAGGTTCAAACCCCACCACCACCAGGTTTGCCACTGTTGTACCCCTGGGCGAGGACCTCAACCCCCAACTGTTCAGATGTATGATGAGATGATAATAATAAAAAATGTAAGTCACTCCTAATATAGCTGAAACATTCTATAAATTTTTATTTTTTCATTGTAGTACATCACAAATACTAATATATAATATTAAATCAAATCAATAAATATATAAAAAAATTAACCTACTGCTAAAAATCTGTAAAATATTACACACTCCTGTTTAGTTACATATTACATGCTGAAAACAAAGTCTTCTTTTTACCCTGACGTCACTTTACAAACTGGAACCTTTACAGTAAAAAAAAAAAAAAAAAACTCTTTACCCAATTACTACATTTCCCAGAATTCCCAGATTCATCCGAAACCTCTTGAAGATTTTACGCTTTCAGAGGAAGCAGTTCATCCAGGTTAAAATAAATAAATAAATCACTGCAGCAGAGTTTTTTTTGTAGGTGGTGCTGATTTTAAGACAATTATTTCATCATAAAACATAACAGCCAATCAAAAAAAAAGGTGTCCTGTTAGCTAAATTTCGAATCTGCATATTCATCAATATGGATTTATTTAGGAAGGTTATAGAGTCTGTAACCATTTTTTATTCGAAGAGAATAAAATAACTCCATAAAACCAGATTTGAGGAATCTATCTTACTGTACAACCGTCACTAAGCCTCTAAAAAAATATTTTGCAAGAAACAAAAAAAAACAAAACAAAAAAAACCTGCAAGCCCAGGTGAGTTTCTGACAACACATCACTTCTGGAAGGTCTTTTTTTTTGTTCCCGCTGTGTTCGTGAAGAGCTCCTAATGAAACGTTCCCGTGCTTTCAGGGGGGGGTTTGACTGGTGTCGAGTTGCTCTGCCTGTGACAGGTGACAGTTCAGATGTGCGCTGATGTTAACTGCTGCCGAGTGCCGTGGGAGTTCTGTTATTTTAATTAGAAGATAAGGATTGAGAGAGTCTCTCCAGGCAGTGTGTGGTGTCGGTGACAGGATCCAGCTGATGATGGGGATGAATACGATTCACCCGCTGATACACACGCTCGTAAAATCTCTTCTGTTTTTATGATGCGAGACTCGGAAGGTACATAACGTACAGTGCCATGTCAGCTGCAAAGCGAGCAGGTGTTTACACGTGACCTCAATGCAAAGATTTTATTATTATTATTAATAATATTACTAACATTTATAAGTCAGACCAGTAGAGTCGCACTTGCTAATTCCTCCCTCCTCCCAGTTTTCTGAGCCAACAGCTGGACGGGAATCACAGGTCCTCCTTCATTCTGACGCTCTGTCGGAGTGTTTGCACGTCTCTGAAAGCTAACAGAGCGCTTTAATTAATTGTCCAGCTTTCCCTTTGAAACAATGTCCTAATTCTGCCATTTAGCACCGGCATATCATAGTTTGTTGTTATCTCGGCAGCCAGATTTCGGTAAATAGTCATATTAAAAACTTTAATCTCCTGAATGGAAAATGAAGAGCGGCTGAAAGCCCTGTCATGTGCAGTGATAAATATTATCAGAGCTTAAACCTTCCCTCTTATCCACTCCCGCTCCCCCCCCCCTCTCTCTCTCTCCGCTGTCGCTCTCTATTCTTCTAAGTTAATAAATATGTTCATAACACTACAGTAGAACGTTTTAACTAAAAGAAAAAAAAACTGAAGCTACAGAAGTACTACACACCTTCTTTTTTCCCCTTGGTGTAGTGGTACTTACATGACACAGTGTGCAGTTTATGCAGGTCTTCCGCAACTTCCTTGTAGTCGTTAAACTTTATCAAATAAACTTCACTTATCTTAAACGACAAGGACTGCAACAATGTGCATTGTAAAACTGGACAAATTTGCTAATAATAAATAAAGGTGTCTTTTTGTTTTAATTCTTTCTACACGACTGTCACTCATTCCATACTCGTATGGTGATTTATTCATGTAACGTTTTTATTTGGGGCCGGAAAGGGAATATTTTAATATTAAAATGATGAGCTCATGCACAAAATGACAACTGTACAGTACATACACCTCTTGTGTGCTATGATTTACTGCAGAGCTCATGTCCTGAAGCACACCTCGTTTCTTCATACTTTGCTTCCAGAGAGACTGACTTTACTGTATTTTTAATGTGCATGATGAGTTTCAGGGGAACTCAGTGACCTCAGTGAGTCATTAAAGCATAAAAAAAAATAATATAAATGTAACTTAAGGCATGAAGCAGTGAGAAACAGGTGCAGATGATGACAGATGATCAGGCTGGTGATTAGTAAACTGGTGATGCTGAAAGCTGAATGGTTGGAACAGATGAGAGGGGAAATGAGGTTGCTGCTGAGGTTGTTACATAAACAAACAATTTTACTTGCATCTTTAGGCACTTTGCAGCCTGTCGCAGTAAAATATTTGTTTCAATTTCTTTAATTTAATCTCACGTAGAATGAAACAATACATTCCCTTATGTTCATTTCGTCCACAGCAGTATGCACTTTGACCAAATGTAAACAGATGTTCAGTGCATGAATTGTGTGTTTTTTTTGTATCTGCCAGGTGGCCAGCTGTGGTGCACCACCACTAAGAACATCATGGAAGGCGAGGAGCTCGTCGCGTTCGTGGTGGACTTTGACTCTCGGCTGCATTCGGTCAACCACATGTCCCTGAGCGAGGGCATGTACCCTGCACGCCTCCTAGACACCATCCAGCTCCTACCGCAGCAAGCCGCCATGGCGTCCATTCTCCCCACTGCCATCGTTAACAGTAAGGGCACAAACACTAACCCCTGCTAAATAAATAAACAACATTGTGCAAACAACTACTGTAAAAAAAGTGCACAAACATTGCACAAACAACTGCTACAGTTTCCCTCGTGATTTGTAAAGATATATCTTATATTAAAAATGCTGCAGAAAAGGCAGTGGACTTCATTATATAATACACTATATTAATAAAGACATAGAACTGCTTCCTGTAGTAAATTTGGCTGCAAAGGTGTTGCATATGGACACTCTCCTGTTCCCTGGCTGTGTCTGCCGGTATTTTGGCCAGCTGAGCCAGCTCGGCTCTCATAACGTACACTCGTTTACAGAAAGCAATTTGCCGCACGTGTCGGTTGTCCGTGCATTAACCTCTGTACCAAGGATCCAGGGATAAACATAACCGCCCTTCAGTGTAGTTTACAACAAACATTCGATCCAATATGTTAATCGCACAAACTCAAGCCATGTGTAAACACGCTTGATTGACTTAATAAAGGCTATCAAGGTTCAGCGTGACAGGAAGGCTACTATTAGCAGATGGTGCCCCGTTTTGGTTTGCCCTTGAGGTAAGGGCACCAACTTTCTGGCACGGTTTTAAGCCGTAGCACCTTTTCAAGTTCAGCACAAGTACCTAAAAAAAAAAAAAAACTGTTTGATAGAATGAAAAATAATGTCAGCTACCATAAGCCAGGAAGTACGGGATTAACAAAAAAGGAATTAATTATCTGCAATTTGTCCTCAGCTTCCTACTTTCCCTGTTACCCTTAAGCTGAATACAATTAAAGCTACACCATAAGGTGCATTTTTGTCTAACTGAACCTGTGCTCATTACATTGTCATTGTTATGTCTTTCAGAGGATATCTTCCCTTGTAAGGCTTGTGGAATCTGGTTTAGAAGTGAGAGGAACCTGCAAGCTCATCTGATGTACTACTGCAGTGGGCGGCAGAGGGACCCTGACAGTGTACCCGAGGAGAATGAAGTGAACCCCCATCAGACCCCCAGCATCTGTCCTTTCCCACAATGCAACAAGAGCTTTGGTACTCCCCGTGCCCTGGAAATGCACCTGAACACCCACAGTGGTGAGTGGACATCCTGAGTAAAGCTTCTGCAGGCAAAATAAGAATTAGTCCATAGTAGTAGTAATAAATAAGTTTTATAATAAATAATTAAACTGAGTTTTTATCCAGTCTAACATCAGGAAGTTTTTGAATAATGCAAGATAGTATGTTGACTGCTGTAATCTGATATCTACCTTTTATCTTCCTCAGGTGTCAAAATGGAAGAGACACTCCCCCCTGGCACCAGCTTGAAATGCACAATCTGCAACTACACAGCGGATTCTCTCATTACATTCCAGCACCACATCCTCACACACCTATCACAGGCGGCCTTCAGATGCAATCACTGCCATATCAGCTTCCAGAACCACAGGGAACTCCTGCAGCATCAGGACTTACACAGCCACTCCGGCAAGATCCACAGGGAGAGCGACAACGAGCAATCACCACGGGGGACAGAGGAAAGTCTGCAGACCCGAACAGAGCTAGCCGCCAGGAAGGACCTCGTCATGCAGAGCCCCAAAACTGTGGCCAACAAGGACACTGTTCCTGATGGAGAGCTGGAAAGAACCGAGAAAAAGCTTGTGCTCGGACTTCAAAAAGGTGAAGGTCACCCGGGTGCCAAAGCCAGTTTCTCTTACACTAGGATCAAGTCAGAGCCTTCCAGTCCCAGACTGGCCTCCTCACCAGTTCAGCACAACATGGGACCCACTTTTCCCATGGGCCCATTCCTTTCACAGTTTGCATTCTCCCAAGACATTTCAGTAGTGCCCCAAGCATCTGAGATTTTAGCTAAAATGTCAGAACTTGTGCATCGCAGACTACGCCACGGAGGGAACAGTTATCCGCCAGTCATCTATAGTCCTCTGATGCCAAAAGGGGCAACCTGCTTTGAGTGTAACATAACCTTCAATAATCTGGACAACTACCTTGTCCACAAAAAGCACTACTGTAATAGTCGCTGGCAGCACATGGCAAAGTCTCCTGATTTCTCCACTGTTTCAGATAAGGTGACAGACTCTGTGAGTCCAAACAGTGGTCACAGTTCAGTAGGGTTGCTTACTGGATGCCACCCACCAGAGACTGATCATCTGATGCCATCAGCTTGCTTGAATTCCTCGGTTTTGGACATTATTAACGCCAGTGGTAAAGTGCCTGATAAAGACCTCAGTGGACAGGTGAAAAAGGTCACCACACCAACAGGTGTTGAAGACAGAGTAAACGGTAAGCAGGCTGAAGTCAAAAGTCCAAATACATCCTTAGGGGAAGTTGAGAATGATCCAAACAAAACCACTTGTGAAGCCTGCAACATCACCTTCAGTCGTCACGAAACATACATGGTCCACAAGCAGTATTACTGTGCCACGCGTCATGACCCGCCAATGAAGCGCATGTCTGCTAACAAGGTGCCCGCCATGCAAAGAACCATGAGGACACGTAAGCGCAGGAAGATGTACGAAATGTGCCTGCCAGACCAGGAACAGAGACAGCCAATAGGGACACAGCCTGGATTTCTAGGTGTTCCCACTCTGGGAAATCCATGTACATCCCAAGAAACTGTGGAAGGCCTGGCTGACCGTTTCCATCCACGCTGTGACCTTTTTCCAGGAATGGTCCCGAAACACCTTGAGGCTTCTCTTACAGTCACAAAATCCATCCTAGCTCCCAAAAGCAATGCCATTACTGACACGCAAGAACTGGACGCACCGATCGATCTTAGCAAAAAGTGCTCGCTGGTCTCCGACAAAAGCTGTAACTCACCCAAAAGACTCATGGACTATCACGAATGCACCGTTTGCAAGATAAGTTTTAACAAGGTGGAGAATTACTTAGCTCATAAACAGAACTTTTGCCCACTCACAGCTGCTCAGCACAATGAGATCGGTGGCATGGACCAGTCTGGGTTTCCAAGCATGAAGATTGAAGGCGCTAATCCTGAAGACATGTTTGACAAAAGTCCTGTGAAATCTGAGAAAAATGGTGGCACTAAGGCGACAGTGCAAAACGGCAGTCTGTTCCCTCCACTCCTTGGACCTGTGCCAGAGCTAAAGACTTTCAACGACCCCCAGCTCCTGCCCTCCAAAGAAGTGTTTCTGTCACACGGCCTTTACCCCGGTGCAATAAAAAAGATTAAAACTACTGAGCCGATATCGCCATATTTTGGGATAAAGCCTAGTGATTTCCTGGCAGGAGGTATGGTTAAACAGGGTGAACCCAGCGACCAAGAGCAGGGTACTAACGGAGCAAACGAAGAAGGCAAAGAGCAACCGGCAGCCAATGGCTGCCCTCAACCTGGTAAAGACCCGCTGCCCTTGCTCCCAAAAAACAGGGGAATGGTCATCGTGAACGGCGGGCACAAAGGGGAAGACAGCCAGTCATCGGTACCCACTCCGCAGGAGAACCAGTCCAACAACGCATCGCCGAAAGACGGGCAAACATCCCCCGCATGGAGCTCGGAGAACCCCCCGGATCCTAACGGCAACACGTCGCCGACATCTAAATCGCCGATTGAGGATGCGCCACCCGTCGTGGCCAAAGGCGTAAACGGTTCGGCTCAGCCAGCCGGAAGCGGCAAGTACTGCCGCCTCTGTGACATCCAATTCAATAACTTATCGAACTTTATCACTCACAAGAAGTTCTATTGCTCGTCACATGCTGCCGAGCACGTGAAATGAAATCTTACTCTCCCCTCCACCTCTCCTCTTCCTCCTCTTCCTTCTCTCTTTTTTTTTTTCGCTACACTGTCGTGTCTGGAATAGTGTGCATCATGCAGTTTTATATGCTGCTTGTGGACAATCAAGAGCTTCATCGTTCGTTTTTCATCGAGACTTTGATGCAAAACTTTTGTCAAGAAAAAGATTCCATGTGTAATATTGGTGCCACTTTCACCTTTATTTATTTTACAATCAGTATTAATAGGAGTAGTGACCTTAATTTAAACGCAAAGGAAATTTATATCAGAGTTGTTTGTAATGTTATTGTATAGTCATTCTTGTGTAGCAATCATTGTTTACACCGTATTGTAGGTTCAACAAGACGATAGACAATACAAACACGGAAACGCATTTTAGACACAAAAATAGCTACTGAAGCACTTGTGCATTCTTATTTGCTGTAAGTTTTTTTTTTCCTTCGTATATGCCTAAATGTCATTTGCAGTACTCATGACTTCTCAGCCTTAAACACGGTTTAAAGAGAAAACCAGGCACAACTCTGCATCTCAAGTTTCGGCATATACAGCACATCCAGCTTCGCATACGTACCTAGCTGTTCGTCTGTGTCTTTTTTTTTTTTTTGTCTTTCTTTTTCTCTCTTTTTTTTTTTTTTTAACTCAGAAGTGGGTGTTTTCATCAGGACGGCAGCGTTCTTGTATAGTACTCGTATTTCAGTTTGCGATCCATTTTGGTCTCCCTTTTTAACAATTTGCTCTCAATGCAATACTTTGTAAAAAAGAAAAGAAAAAAAAGAACAAGCAGTAAAATGGGAACACGGCAAATATTTCTAACTCCTTAAGAACAACAATTGTACGAAAGTAATTTTATTGATGTTACTTAAACAAAATGGGTGGGAGAGGATTTTGGGAGGGATGCTGTAAAAAAAAAGATCATTCCAATGTCCTTATAATGGAAAAAAAAAATGATAATATTTCTTAAAAATGTTGTTGCTATGCATGTATATGGATGGAATAAAATTCCAGAGCTGTTGGAAATTTTTATTTTGATGTGGTGTCATAATTAAACCCTTAATCCTCAGGATAAACTTGATGTCTTTGTTTTTTTTTTTAATAAATATATTCATGGATGAGATCAGGCAAAGGATTTCCCACAAAAACGCAGCAAACATTTGACGCAAACACGAAGTTGAAAGAACGAACTCATGATTTTTTTATTTTTTTATAAAATGTTCCAAAAATTGCAAACAAACAAAAAAGAATCTTCCCAAACAGGCATATGATGATGCAGCACAGCTGTGAATATAAATGATTTCCAAACAGGAAACACGGTGGCGTTCGGAGGGCAGTTGAACGCGGTCTCATTGCCTCATCGCATGTTTGGTTTGCCTCTTTGACACGAGCTCCAGTAAATGTTTGCTCACCGATGACGCCTTTTTGGAGATCATGTGACGGTCCGCCCCCTGAATGTGAATGAGCTTGGCCTGAGGGTAAACTCGCTTTAAACACTTCCTCTGCACATCAGCAAAAACCTGACGCACACGCACACATGAAAGACAAATTACGAGGATGCCACCAAGTTACAAAAACATGCCTTGTTTAACTTAAACGTCCTGTCCACCCTGAAATGCATTTCAAGTATCAGCGTTTTATTTTGTTTATTTTTTTAGAATCATTACGTTTATTATAATGATACCGAGCCGATCAGGGCATGGAGTAAACTGCACTTACTTGGTTGAGGTGAGCTGGAAGCTGTTCATCAAAAGAGTCCCCAACGATAACGCTCAGCGATACTGAACTAGACAGCGGCTTGAATTTTGAGATCTCTCTGGACAACAAAAAAGGAATGAAACATGACAAATCAATGAGAAATAAAGGACACTGGTTCGAGTCCAAGTCACTGAACACTGAAAGGAAAATCAATAGCTGCCCTTGTGTGTGTGTGTGTGTGTGTGTGTGTGTGTGTGTGTGTGTGTGTGTGTGTGTGTGTGTGTTTTTACCTGACTTGAGAAGCGCTTTCGTTCAGGAAGTAGTGCTCGTCCACGGCGCTGCTCTGGTGAGCCGGGTTACTCAAGAGGTATTTCTGATCAGAGGAAAGAGACAAAAAATTTGCATTCAGTTGTACAGGAATCAGTCCGAGTGCATGGATCTTGTTTGTACTATTTTATAACGCTACATTCTACACAAGTCCATTTTACAGTATCTCCATGGACGTGGGGCACGTGGGGGGGTGCAAGAGTGCAAAAGGCTGTAGATGTACGTACAGCGTCCTCCAAAATTATTACAGAAAAATCAATCTTTATAAAATGATTTAAAAGATTATCATGTGCAATAAAATACAGCTATTTAAAACTCAAACATACAGATTTTTTTTTTTTTTTTTTTGGTCCTTCAAACTAAATTTTGGAAGTGACGTCTGCAGAAAATCTCTCTCAGGTGCACAATTATGAGTGAAAATTCCCTTTATTTCCCTATTACACTATTACACTTATCCCAGAGTTTCACTCCTGGGAAAACTCTACCTAGATACCATCAACTACCTACTGTAGATACCAACGTTCTACCATCAAGGTAGAAAGTTCTCTCAGTACGATCAGACTACCTGCTTCACCTCTGAAACACTGGCCTCCCAGGAACTCCTTTATTGGCCTCAAGCACGGCCCTCTTTAAAACATCTGTACCATTCAATTCAATTTATTCGTACAGCGCTTTTAACAATCAAAAGAAAGTATGGAAATGTGTATGAAATGTGAACGTGTACGAATCTAAATGATCAGATAGTCCCTGATGAGCGAGCCGAGGACAACGGTGTCGAGTAACAACTCTCTGAGATGGCAGTAGGAAAAAACCTTGAGAGGAACCGGACTCAACAGGGAACCCGTCTACATTTGGGTGAAACAGAAAGCAGGAATCGATCTGCATCATACTGAGTGTTAGGAGGCAGACAGTTCAGTATAACAGTTGATGTCTTTAAGTTAATATGGAGTCCAGGTAGTTATTGGAGGCTCAGGTAGATTGTAGGAAATTCCAGTCCTGAACTATCGAGCGACTGCAGGTACGAGTCCTCAGAGAGGCCAGGACCGGCTATTCCATTCAAATGCTTCCTTCTGCAATGAATTTCATTGTCGAAGTTGTCGCCAGACATGTTTTTTCCGACCGAGGGAGGCATCTCTCTCCATTACAATCTCTGCCGAGAGTCGCACATGCGCATTAGCTTCTCTGCTGAGCGATAACGCAGCAGCTACCCGTACCAAAACGTCTAAAGTTTGGGAACATTTTAGCCTGGATACAACGAATTATATACGAATAAAAAGATTACATATTTTGCAAAGCAGCCCTTGCGCATCACGGCAGCACCTCAGTAATGCACGAACATTTAAAGAGAAAGCACGTCGGACAGTTGAATGAAACGGAGTTTGACTCGCCTCGGTCAACTAATAACTAATGTGCCTGTCCTTTAAAAATATTATAGAGTTTCTTTATTCATGCATGTATGTCTATACTGACCGAGCACTGTGCCTAATTGGTTTTAGACAGGGCATCAGCAGCAAAGTTCAATAAAATATGCATTTTTCATTGAAGTACCCCCTTCTTTCTTGTGTTTACTATCATTTTCCACATAATTAAAGCATGCAAAATTGTATAAAAATTGTATAATTATTCGATTAGTCGACTAATCGTTTCAATAGTCGGTGACTAGTCGACTATTAAAATAGTCGTTAGTTGCAGCCCTACTTTCAAGTCTTGTGTAAATGTCACTCGTTCTTACTGTACTGCTTCATTCATGAGAAAGTCCTGGTTTGACATGAACGGCCATTGTAATAAGAAATGCTAGATAAATTTGACTAAATGCACGAGAGATTTCTGCAAGATATCTTCTAAACTGTAAAAAAAAAAAAAATGTTGAACACACTGATGCTGATGTTCAACACAACGGGGACAAAGTAGCGTCAAGAAACACAGTCAATAAGAGAGAAGTTCATAACCTAAATGAAAACTCGGCAGCAGTCTACTGCTACACACACACACATATAAAGCAATACTTTAACAAGGTGGTCGCGTGAAGCGTTATATCCGTGACGAACGAGGGCCCCGCGTCAGGAAACAAAACCATCGAGTCATCGTTATGCCTCATCTGTCTCATGTGACATCACATGTGCTTAAAATAAACATCTAAAGAGTCCTGATGCTTATGATATTAATTCGCTTCAACCTTCGTTTCATATCCAACAGCAGCATGAGCTTGCCCTCTGATCCGTATCCGACAACTTTTCATCGTTGAGTTTCCTTGTTTGTCTGTTTGTTTATAAGACGTTTACATTATAGAGAGAATGTTTGAACAGACTGATGGACCAAAAGCAACACGGCTTCATTTCCGCATGTGTTACGCATTAATTATTTTTTAGCCTGCTTAAAAAAAATAAATAAAATAAAATCATTCGTTTCAGGTCAGCTTTCGGGTTTATGTCACAAATAGGAACCAGCAGCCGTTTGAAAGGTGGAAGGGGGCTTATGCAAAAAAAAAAAATCTAATAAGTGATTTGCATATTCCTGGCCACACGTTAACTTGCATGAAATTGGGTGGAACTAGAGCGGAGAAGAGGCGTCTAGCTCGAGCATGGACGAGCTCGCTTCGCGTCTTGACCTCAGAGACCCTGTCTGAAGACGTCTGGAAAGGGAGGAAAAAAGGGAAGCGAAATAGGATCCAGCACACAGGCCCCGCCCCCCCCCCCCCTGTGCACGCACAATCGCATCAGAGCAAAAGTTGTTAAGCTCAGTTTGATGGCTGCTTTTTTTTTTTTTTTTTTTTTTTCTTAACCGCTTTTCTCACCGTGCTCCAGACATCATTAAAGCACAGCACCGTGAAGGAGGTAGGGTTTTCTTTCTTTATTTATTTATTTAGGAAATATTTGAAACTACAGCGCCACCATGTGGTCACTTTGATGAAGTGCAAAAAAGGAAAAGAAAACAAAGCATACTGTAAACTATTAGCACGAGTGAGTCTCGACTTTGAGCATGGATGTGAATCTTCAGTGTCTAGTGAAATTAATACACCAAACATCTTAGAACATTAATAATAATAATAATAATAATAATAATAATAATAATTAGTTATTAGCACTGTGACGATATGGAGTTCAGTTCTCAATTCTCAGATTATTTCTGTTAGGAACTTGTTTCCCACAAAACGCCTGAACTTTTAACCCACAAACTTTTTTTATTTTATTTACTACATCAAGAGAACATTTTAAACGATGTGAAGTTGCTTATGTAAAGTTTTTTAAATTCACAGTAATGTGCAAAAGTGTTGAGCTCCACATTAAATAAAATTAAATTATATGATGTAGATTAAATTAAAGAAATGAGTAAAAATTGGTTGTTTATGTAACAACCTCAGCAGCGACTTCATTTCCGCTCTCGTCTGTTCCAAACACTTCATCAGCATCAGCAGTACAGTAACCGGCCTGATCATCTGTCATCATCTGCACCTGTTTCTCACTGGTTCATGCCTTCAGTTAGATGTTTTTATGCTTTATATACTGTAGCATTATATATTTATATTACATTCCTCTGAAAGTGCTCAAGTTCTAAAAATGAGAGCCTGGAGAACAATTCCTCAAGACTACAAATACAAGGCTCTCTGGAAGCAAAATATGAAGAGATGAGGGAAGCTCAAGACTTTTTTTTAATCAGTAGAGCTCATACTGATCTTAGGCGTTTCTACTCAAACTGAAAGTTATGAACAACATCCAAGTGATTTCCCTAAACTGAACACGGAGTATAAACTTACTGTAGGATATAAACTCGTGTGTAACTAAACCCAGAATCCTACTGAGCACCTTAAGGGATATGGGAGTGGGAAGATGAAAAGAAGGGGGGGGAAAAAAGTCATAACAGAAAAACTTTTCCTTTGGGATGGATCAGGAAAAGAAGAGTCATTGCTAGACAAGTACATTTTGTTTTAATTTATTTCTTTTGGAAGTCGATTACAAAATTATTAAAAACAAAAAAAATTTTAATGGTTGCAAAAGTGCTGCGTTCTGACTGGCTGCACCAATTCAGTCCGCTCTATGATAAGTTAGAAATTTAGAGGACTAAAGCAGGACTTGAACTTAAGCACAACATTTCAGTCTAAACCACATTTGTTATTAACAAACTTTTTTTCTTTTACAGATATTTTTATGAGAAATTGATTTGGTTAAAAAATAAAAATAAAAACATGTATGAGGGGCGTTCAAGTCAAACCGGGACTTTTGATTGTGCAGAGTAACAGAGTAAAATCGGACACAGCTATGAGCTATGAGAGTCAAAACTCCCTTTATTTCTCTATATACAGTAATCCACTGCTGCACTAATGCACTCATCCTGCGCTTGTATTGAGCTTGTAATCAAGTTACACCCCCTGTACTATACTGTAATATTAATGCATATTCAATAACTGTTCTCAGATATATTCCAGGACACCGAGGACACTTTACCTGACGTTGGAGCAGTTCTCCTGAGACATCGTCTCCGCTGAAACTCGGCTCGAGCAGCCGCAGGATGAGGAGAAGCCGACTCACGCCAGTGGCTGCAGAGAGCTGCATCAACTGTAATGAGGGCACCAGGTGTGTGTACCTGAAACACACACACACTTAACGAATTGTCTGTACCACAAGCACTGATTATTGGCTATTATATATAAAATATATATGTGTGGAGTTGCTCGTTTGCCCATTTATGGAAGGAGTCTCCAGTGTCAAACTGTACGTCTGTCTTTTTAATGAGAGGGGGAAAAATAGATGTTGGTGTACAGCTGTCATAAGTGATTTCTCTGGCACAACAACAAACCCAATTCTTCAAAAATAAATAAATAAATAAATAAGAAAGACAATCTCTAGCAATTCATCAATGGATCGGATCAGAAAACAGGATAACGTCCATCACGTACACGTCCAGTATAGAAGCTCCGACTCAGAGGAGTCCCTCTCGTAGTTATTAATCTACCTTAAATCTTAAAGGTGTATTACGAGTCTGAGAAACAAGAGAAGGAGAGGTGATGAGGGGAACAAAAAAAAAATCAACACTGGTCTCGGCTCACTGGTGCTACGTATCGGCAAGTCTCAACCTACAGAGCCCAATCAATAACGAGCAAAAACAGACACACACACTCACACACACACACACACACACACTTACACGAGAGATTTATCACAAAGCGTAAAACAGTTGACTTTGCTCTTTGCCGTGATTGTGTGTGTTGCTACGGCTGAACTGCGTATCGATGGAATCAGCAGAGAAGTGGCCGGAGGCGGCGTGTTTAATTCTGGTCCCGGAGTTTCCCTCAGAAGCCGTTCATGAAGTTAAACAAGCAGCTCAGCCAACAAGCTCAGGTTCTGTGTACTGGATTTAACCCGCTACCAGATCAATCAGCACAGATCGTGGGATGGAGGAAATATCAAACTGCCAATGTTTAATACTTTACTCACAGCTTCATTCTGATTAACGCCATCGTTCTAATGCGCGATTGTTTCTATACAGTAGCAACGTGCATTATATCGACAATATGGCGACTTTTCTGTAAGAAGGTTGTTTTTTGGGAAGGAGTCTCCAGTGTGAGAGCTCTGTAAAACGGGCCGTGCCTGCAAGTTTTTACAATCAGAACTCAAAAGTTCTCAGGCGTCCAACAAGAAGTTCCATGAAACTTCTGACACAGCGATAACCTGACACTTTTCAAATTCCTTCTCCGACCCAAACAGGTCTCGGGCTTTCACGCACATAAACATTCACACTGCGAATTAAAGACGGCCGCTCTGACATTCATCCTCCTTCGCCATCTCTCTCCGTCCCGCTCCCAAACCCATTTCTGCTCGCAATTTCGATTCCTCTTCACCTTTCTTCAAAGGATTCTTTGCTCGTTTGACACCTTTTCACTCGGACACGTTTTCCTTTCCTCGCCACCAAAAAGCACATTCTGTGTCGAACCTCGCAGCTTTGATTTGGCGTCAAATCGGGCCGCCGGCATTGACATTTTATTTCGGAGGTCTTCGGTTCACTTCCATTCAGTTTTTTTTTTTTTTTTTTTTTTTTATTCTGCCCAGGAGGTCTGGATTATGCATGGGAAGGCATGCGTGTCAAAGGGCAATTTAGCGAGGGAAAAGACAGGCCCGATTGGTGGGATGAATTAAACAGATAACGGCGAAGCGCCTCGCCGATGTCAGTTATTTTCCGAGCTACTCCTCTTTTCTCTCTCCCTCTCTCTCCTTTGGTAGTGATGGAGGTGATGAAATGAGGTCGAGGCTGTGCACTTTCTGCTCTTTGACTTTCCCATCTGGATTAGTGCAGGATGAATGAAGTCTGTTGCTCTTGTAGGGAGCAGGCGCATGACCCACTGTCGGAATGTCACACACTCTCTCGCTCACACACACCGAGTCTGATCATCCTCAGAACTGATAAGAACCCTTTCAAATTTGCATGGGCTCCTTCCCCCCACCTCCCCCTCGCTCGCTCTTCACAGGAAATGGCTACAGATAACAGGACACAGTCCGGGTTTAACAGAATATGTTTTACTACTAGACAATACTTCAGCAATCCTTAACTTTGTTTTTATTTATAGACTCAGAATTCCCACAGAACTTTCTGTACATGATCACGGAGTCCGTTACTGTGATCAGACGCTCCATGCTTTGCCCGGTCGCAGTCGACCTTTCATGAAGCTGCTGATGCAGTAGGCCAGTGACAGGAATATTGCCCTTGCAGCTTTAATTATGGGAAATACGCTGTAGAATAAAGGATGGGTGTTGTATGTTGTATTAGGATTTTTAGCACAAGGTGTATTGATTTTAACACTTTTTCATTGTCCCCAAATAAAATAAGGATTAGCGGGAACTAAACAAAGACATAATAATAATAATTATTATTATTATTACTCTTATTATAATAATAACTATTATCATAATTATAAAGAATTCACTTATTAGAACTTTAATTCATTCTTATTATTTACTAATTTAGTCATATTACTTCTTTTTTTAAAATTATGATAAAATAATGTAAAAGTGAATCTTTTTTTGCATTAAGAAAAACTTAATGTTTACTACAAACCTAGAAAAATATTTTTGTAAGTGAAAATAGTCAAATTCATCAAAATGTCTTCATATAAGATTACATCAAACATAATTTTGCTTCTTTCAAAAAAAAATGCTTAAACTAGCAAAACTATCTGCTAATAGAACAGGATTTAAAAATAGCAACAAAAAAAATTGCCTTGAAAGAGAGAAACTTGATTACATTAAAGACATTTTTCACTTGTTAAGCTGCTAATGAGAATAATATAATGAAGACCATTAAACCCATTTCTAGATATATGGGATGTTCAAGTCAAACCGGGACTTTTGATGTGCGCAGAATAATAGAACAGTTCTGACAGTAAAACTTACGTTTATTCCTCTATATAATCCTCTGCTAAAAATTCAGAATCTTCAACCTCATGAAAAAAGCAAAAACACACTGGCACATCACACCAGACCAGCAGGTGGCATATAACCTGTGTCAACAGACCAATCAGCAGACATGTTGACATGTGTGGTCAGGGCCTTTCTCTGTCACCAGGAAAAGTGACTATTTTTACATGACCGGCCTTAGGATTTAAATTCACTTGCAATATAAGAACATCCAAGACATCTTTCCTGTAAATCAAATGTTTAGAGAATTAAAATACAAGACAGAAGAAGCTATTAATAGCCAGAGGCGTATCTCAGGTAAGATTATCAAACAGGCCGATACAAATCATTTCCACCCGGACCTGCAACCTGCATCAGACTCAGCACCAATTAATTTGTATTATATTTACTCGTCCCTCACATAACTGGAAACATCATAACACTTACACTCTGGTATTTATGGGATTGTAGACAAAAAGCTAGTGATGATTTTGAATGAATAAAATGGCGGCTGTGCAGAAAATAGACCAAAAAAAATATAATTGCCCGGGCAGCGACTCCAACTGCAGACACACTATAATTATTGCTCGACACTTCAACTTCAAGACCATTTCAGTCTGTAAAATATAGTAAAATCATATATAGTAATGAAATCAAAGCTTTTGCAATGATACCAATAGGATCCAAATTTGGCCCCAAACTTCTCTCACAATGTGCCATTTTGCCTGACAAATCAAATGACCCAGAGTGAGCGTTAATAAATAAATAAATAAATAAATATTATTATTATTGTAGCTTCCTGTCAAAAATCAGTGCACTGGAATGCATCTAAAGAGAAGAACAGAAAGACAAAGAGATTGTAACCGTAAAGACTGAAACTTGTGAGTTTCGCAGAGCATCTGCCGCTCATATGATATCACTATAGCCAAATCTTAAAAAAAAAAACAGCATTGCCTTATTTCAAGTAATGATCACATGACTTCTCCTTTACACACCATCCTGACACCTATAACAGGGTTCTGTAGTCTGACATTACCATAAAGAAGCCCCTACACCACTTAACGAAGGATGTTAAACGCTTTCAGTTTAAATTTGGGAGAACTTCATCACCAGTGACACAAATGAGGAGTTTTGCTTTTTGTTTTGTTTTTTCATCTGGCAAAGCTGCTGCAGTAAATCTCAAATTAAATCTATATATTTATAATAAATTAAAACCAAAATAAAATAAGCAGTTAAAAAAAGATTAAGTATCTTTAGAAAATATGCCATCAGTTATCAGTTAATTAGTATTAGCATTTTCATGCACTGAAAAGTCAATGAAATACTTTTATACATTCACCAGTAGGGGGCAGTCATGATCTAGCCTACGCTCCTCGTTTATGGAAAAACAGGGCCTTCAGTCTTCCCCTAAGTGACTCGGAGTCAATACTATAGATTAGACTGAGGTAAATACACCAGGGTCGCTACAGACCTGCTTCATTAGCCTGAGACTGGCAAGAGTAGCTACAGCCCGAGCGGTGCTAATTACTATTAATTGGCATCCTTGATTCCCAGAGAAATCCCCAGCGAGCATCTACTTCCTGCACTTAATAATTTATGCTAACGAATGTGTGGATTTGTGTGATGCCACACATGGCAAGACTTCTGAAAAAAAATGACAGGAAGTGGAAACTTAAGGTTAAATTTAGTAATGCTTTAAATAAATTAATTCAAAATAACGGTTATATTACTTGCTGTGAGCAGTGTCATAATTGTTCTAACACACACACACACACACACACACACACACACACACACACACACACACAGACACTCTCTTTCTCTCAAAATGGCAGAAGTTTCTTTCCCTCTGCAGTCCTGTGCAGTGTCCAATCTCAGCCCAGATTTCCCAGAGGACTTCTATGCCACAGGCTTGAACAGAACAGCTCAGGTACGTGTGTGTGTGTGTGGGGGGGGGGGGGGGGGGGTGTTATTTTTTGG